>JAUKWC010043833.1:0-11151 GCA_032356245.1 Endocladia muricata | reverse complement strand
ACGACATCCCCTCTTGCCCAAATGGGATATTCTCATTCAACCTAATTTGGCGGTATCCTCTTTTTGAGAAACTACCTAATAGACCGTTACAATCATTCATCGGTTAGAGTACACCTCCTCGAAACTCAGCTACTGTGATAGCTATATAGCGATCGCAACACTCCTATGGAAGACACTCGCCACGCTCATCACCCGTCTGATAGCTCAGACGAGGCACAACGCCAAGCACATAGCGGCAAAGACATTGGTGGTGGCCTTCCCGTAATCGAATACTGGGCCAAAAACACCCTCTCACCAGAAGGCCCACAAATTTGGCAAGCCCTGCTGCACAAGAGTGCCTGCCTCTCCTGTGCATGGGGCACCGGCGGGCAAAAGGGAGGCTTTATCAATGAAGCCGGTGAAAAGCTTCAGCGCTGCATGAAAAGCATGGAAGCTGTGAAGGCAGAATTGCAGCCGCCGATAAAGCCTCATTTTTTTGAAACCCACAGCATTTCAGACTTACAACAGCTCTCCTCGATGGCAGCCGATAAGCTCGGTCGCCTCAGCTTCCCTACCCTTCTAAAAGCAGGCACTTCTCACTACCAGCGCATTTCCTGGGAAGAGGCCTACACGCTCATGACCGAGGCATTCAACAAACCGCCCGAGCGTGTCGCTTCCTACAGCTCAGGGCGATCTTCCAACGAAGCCGCCTTCTTATTGCAGCTGATGATGCGGCTGCATGGGTCCAATAACTTAGCCGACTGCTCAGACCTGTGCCATCGCCCTTCCACCAATGGACTCAGTGCGACCTTCGGCAGCGGCACCTCTACGGTGAGCCTAAAAAGTTTAAAAGACTCCGATTGCATTGTGCTTGTAGGCTCAAATGCACCGGCCAACCATCCTAGGCTCATGAACGAGCTGATTGAACTGCGAGATCAGCGCAACGGCAAAGTCATCGTTATCAACCCCATCAAAGAAGTCGGTCTCGTAAAATACGGCTCGCCCGCTTTCCCGATAAAATCTCTCATACCTGGATCTGAGATTGCCAATCTGTTTCTTCAGCCGATTCCTGGTAGCGATCTTGCACTTTTTATCGGTATTCAAAAGTCTTTAATTGAGAGATCTCTCATCGATAAAGACTTTCTCATCGCCCATACAGAGAACTGGGAAGAGATTTTAGAACAAGCCCAGAATACCGACTGGGAGACTATCACTGACACCTGCGGTATCACCCAAGCAGACATCGAAGCCGCAGCTACTATCATCAGCGAATCGGAGAGAGTTGTCTTCGCCTGGGCCATGGGTATCACCCATCAGGCCAATGGCACAGATAATGTGTGCGGCATTGCTAACACCGCCTTGCTCACGGGGAACGTTGGCAAAATGGGCGCAGGGCTCATGCCCATTCGCGGCCATTCAAATGTGCAGGGCTTTGGCTCTATGGGAGTCAAAAACGAACTCCAGCCCGCCCTGCGTGAAGCTCTTGAAAAACTCGTTGGCCATTCACTCAAGCGTGAGCCTGGCTATCATGCGCGTTCTTTGATCGACGCTGCCGATGCGGGCAAAGTAGATACGCTGCTATGTCTGGGCGGCAACCTATACGCCGCCAATCCAGATCTTACCCAGGCCCAGCGTGCGCTCGGCAACGTAGAAACCGTGGTCTACGTTTCGACCAAGCCCAACATTGGCCACTTTCACGGCCTCGCGAAGACCCACACGCTCATCCTCCCCGTACTCAACCGTTTCGAGAACCCACACAAAACCACCGTAGAATCTGGCAATAACTTTGTCCGGCTCAATGACGAAGGCAAAACCCATCTCAACAAAGCCGAACTCATCCCAGAGGTTCATTTGCTCACAGAACTCGCACACCGCATTCATGGTAGCGAGCCCATCAATTGGCGCAAGCTGAAAGATCCGCGATATGTGCGTGAGCTGATTGCGAAAACAATTCCTGGCTATAAGAAAATTGGGCAGATAGACGAAACCCAAGAAGAGTTTACGATTAGCGATCGCATTTTTACCACTCCACAGTTCAAAACAGCGTCTGGCAAAGCCAAAATGCAGCTCACTCCCATGCCAAAGCTCACCCTCCCAACACCCGAGAGCTTTGGGCAGTCAGCAGGCATCGTACTTACATTGATCACCGCTCGCAGTTACCGCCAGCACAATACTGTTGTTTATGCGCTGGGTGACAAGTATCGTGGCATGCCTCACCGAGAGTGCGTGCTGATGAATCCAGACGATATTGCACAAGGTGGATTTAGCAACCATCAGCGTATTAACGTTCAAGGCGATGCAGGCAAGCTAGAAAATATAGAAATTATCAGCGGCGCAGTACGGCGCGGCGCGGCACTCATGTTCTACCCAGAAGCGAATATACTGATGAAAGCAGTGACCGATCCTAAGTCTCATACACCAGCTTATAAGCGTGTCCCTGTGTTGATCAGCTATTAAGCGGTTGTACCGCGAAGCAGCAATGACTATTCGGCGTCATTTTACAAACACGGAATGGGAACCTAAGGTTGGCTATTGCCGAGCCCTGCGTGCCGGTCAAAACATCTATTTATCAGGCACGTCTCCTGTCGATGATGAAGGCAATACATTCGCGCCAAACGACGCTTATAAGCAAGCCTGCCGATGCTTTGAAATTATTAAAGACACGCTAAATAGCATGAATGCAGGCGGACTCAACCAGGTCATCCGCACCCGCATGTATGTGACCGACATTAGCCAGTGGGAAGTGTTTGGCAAAGCGCATAAAGAGTTTTTTGGCGATCATCCGCCTGTCACCACGATGGTAGAAGTGAGGGCACTGCTCAATCCAGACATGCTGATCGAAATAGAAGCAGAAGCTTTTTTGGAGTGACTTCAATGGCATGGTCGCGACAGCTCAGCCCCGCTTTTTAATGCCTGCATAGGTTAACCCACCCTCGCGAGCGTATACGTCAATATCGTACTGATTTTGCAGCAATGGAATATCGGCATGGGTTAGCATAATGTCTCGCTTTTGCATGGCATCGACTGTGGCACCAGCTGTGGCATCGACTGTGGCATCGACTGTGGCCGCAATCTCTTGAGGCGATCGCACCAACGCAATGGGCCGATTGCTATAGAACAACACCGCTGGCCGATAGAGCCCTGCCGATAGCGTCGAGACCATCAAAGCAGGCGGTTTTTCTTCGGCCGCACCTACTCCCGCAGGCACACCAGCAACCCGCGACAGCACTGCCACCGGGCGCTCATAGCCATAATATTGCCCCTTAATCTCTCTCATCCCGGCTATCAAAAACAGACTACAAAGCACTATGGGCAGCACCTGTCGATGCCAGCTCAACATAAACGCAGCCAGGCTCAGCAACAGCAGCACCACGACCCCCACAACAGCCAGGACTTGCTGCAAAGCCTCTGAGAGGAACGCAATTTTTGTAGAGAAGAGCACCATCACCACACCACTGCTCAGCAATAGCCACCGCGACACCAACCGATTTTCACTGGTCAGAGCCTGATGCAGCAGAGCCCCCACCCAAATCGCCAGCGCTGGATATATCGGAATAATGTACCAGTGCAGCTTAGTGCCCGCGAGACTAAAGCCACCCAAAGTAATCGCCACCAGCACCAGCAGAATCGCCCCCTTTGATCCAGTCGATCCCTTTAGTCCGGTCACGCTATCTTGCCAAAGGCTTCTCACCGGCCAGAACAGCGCCAGTGGTAACAAATACACCCACGGGAAAAAGTTTTCTCTTAAGGAAGCCACATAGAAAAAGGGTCCACCAGTATTACCTTCTAACCCACCGCTAGTCGAGCGCTCAACGACGTGATACAAGAAATATTGATCGACAAACGCTTGGCCATGAATCGATAGCATTGCAGCATGCCAAGGCACAATAATCAGACCAGCTATACCAATACCCACCCAAAACGGAGCGCAGCAGAGGGCCTGTAGCCAGCGGTTAGTGAGTAGCAGCGTCATAAATAACGCGATCGCAATTGCGACTCCCGCGACCCCTTTGATCATGACAGCAACCGCGATGGCACTCCACACCCCGCACCAAGCCCATCGCTGCGCCTCACAGACCCATAGGTAGGCGTATATTGCCAAATAAGAAAACAGCGTTAGCGCAATATCCGTGGTGCCAAAGCGAGAAAAATGAACAAACGTATAGTTCGTCAGTAGCACCGCGACTGAGAGCAAGCCAATGTCGTGAGCCGACTGAGCACGCTTCAAACTGTCAACGTCTCGATTTTCATAGAGTTTGTGCGCAATCAAATACGTCACGCCCACTAAGCCAAACCCTGCCAGCGCCGAAGGCATACGCGCCCAAAACTCATTTACCTCAAATAGCTTAAAGAAAGTAGCCGTCACCCACATAAATAGCGGCGGCTTGTGAAACCACAGCTCGTAGCCCCAATGCAGCGTCAGCCAGTCCCCAGTATTGACAATTTCTTTTGCGACCTGCGCATAAATGGCCTCGTCCCAATCGTTTAGGCTTTCAGCCTCGAGCCGCCAAAACAATAGGACAAATGAGATCGCAGCGAACACCAGCAAAGAGAATAGCCGCCAAACACGCGGCCCTAACAGCTCGCTCTCTAAAGCGACGTTTTTTTGAGTATTCCTGGTTCTTACAACAGAACTTTTCACCAGCAGTGAGTCCTCTCGTTGATAAATTCGGCAGTTGTCTCTTTTATAGAAAGGCCTGCGCATTAAATCAACTTTTTTTCATAGCGCTGTTCTCTGAGACCAGGCAGTCAGGCAGAAGGTTCCTTGCAGCGTGTGACGAAGGCGATCGCATTCACCAACCGCGCCGTCTGTTCTGGCGTACCTACAGTAATTCGCAATTTGTCATCTAGTCCTGGCTGCGCGAAATATCGAATCATCACACCTTGAGCCTTCAGCGCCTGATATATCTTTTCAGCCGTTGCCTCTGGTCTAGAGTCAGGCGGCTGCACCAGCAGAAAGTTTGTTTGAGAAGGCCACACCTTGAACCCTAGCCCCTGCAAATCACTAGTTAGCTGATCTCTAGCGGCAATTATCTTTTGGACGCAAGCGTACTTGTATGCTTGATCGGCGATCGCAGCTTCGCCCAGCTTTAGCGCGATCGCATCCACGTTATAGCTATCTTTCACCTTCAGCAACCCCGCCAGCAGTCCCGGCTGCGCAATGCCAAACCCCAACCGCAGACCCGCCAGCCCATACCCTTTAGACAGCGTCCTGAGCACCATCACATTCTCACACTCACGCACCAACGCCAACGAAGCCACATCCGCGCCCACGCCTGCAAAGTCTACATAGGCCTCATCAATCACCAGCACACCGCTTAGCCCAGCCGCTAGCCGCCGCAAATCTTCTAGCGCGACCACATGACCCGTGGGGCTATTCGGCGTAGCAATCAGCGTCATGGCCGCATTCGCGCTCAACAGTTCGTCTACCGGCAGCAGCCAATCTGTTCCTTGTTGCCCATAGGGAATCTCAATCACTGCCGCCGGCTGAATCGCCGCCAGCGTCCGGTACAGCACATAGGTTGGCATCGGATAGGCAAGCGATCGCCCGCCAGCTTGCGCACAGGCACGCACCAGCAGCGTTAGCAAATCATCGCTGCCATTACCAGCAATCACCCAGTCCGCAGGCACGCCAAATGTGCTGCTGACGGCTTCGCAAAATGTCTTGCCCCGAGGATTGGGATACCGGCGCAGCAGCTCACCGCTAATGTCTTGCAGCGCCGCCAGCACTTTGGGCGAAGGCGGATAGGGATGGGCGGGAGAGGATGAACAGGACCCTCTGCATACGCGTCGGTCGCTGGGGACGCTTTACTTGGCCTCGTACTGGATGATCTTGTGCAGCAGTCTCCGTCGCGACGCCTCACCTTGTGCTGCTATCCCCTGCCACAGCTCTACGCAACGTCTCGTATCCAAAAGCGCTTGGCGTTAGTTTCTTGTCGGCGCGACGTGTCCGACCGCAACTGCATCTGTGCGTGCGTACCGAGATCATCGCGTGCGTCGCGGCGCCAGACGGCGGCTTGGGAGTCGGCGGCGGAGCGCCCTTTCCGGAGCGCGATGCGGTGGTAGTCGGCCTGGCGCATTGTAAAGTACATGTGCGTCCAGCGGCGCAGGATGGAGCGGCCTTGCTTGTTGGGGAAGGCGTGTCGTAGGCGCAGAAAGGTGCGGAAGAGCGAGAGCGTCTCGCCTCGTGCGCTCATCGTGACGTGTTGGAAGGAGGGAGGAGAAAAAACAGAACTTGGGGGATTGGGGGGGGGAGGAGGTGGGGGAAGGCACTCGGCCACAGTATTCCGTGAGGCTGTAGCGTGAGAGGGGAGTTGAGAGCTCCCCGTTGATGCATCGCCTTTCTAAGCGGATTTTGGGATACGTTTTGTCCGTAAGCGGTGGCCACGTGGCAGTTTTGATCCGGCGTCCTGGATTTCGCGCGTCAAACGACGATGTGAATAAGTAAAAACGTCTTGGTCCCGTCTTTTCCAGAAACCTCTTTACTCGGTGCTGCGTAGCAAACCATCGCGTTCGTCCCTCTTTGCGTCCCTGTTGCAAGAGCTGCGTTTCAGTATTCTGTCGCCATGAGTCAGTTCCTCGCCCCCCAAATCGTCTTCCTCAAAGATGGCACCGACACCAGTCAGGGTCTGGGGCAACTCGGTACGTTTACGCCTTCCACCGTCATGATCCGTTCCATCTCATCGTGCGCATATCGCTCGTCAATGTCCGCCTCGTTCTAATCTCTGTCTCTGCATTAATTTCTGTGCGTAGTCTCCAACATGAACGCCTGTCTGGCCATTGTCGACATTCTGCGCACCACACTAGGCCCGCGTGGTCTTGACAAGCTCATCGACGAAGGGCGAGGCAACGTCACTATCTCCAACGATGGTGCCACCATTCTCAAGTTGCTCAACATTGTACATCCGGCCGCGCGCACTCTCGTCGACATTGCACGCTCCCAGGATGCCGAGGTGGGTGATGGGACCACGTCGGTCACGCTGCTGGCAGGCGAGCTTTTGAAGAATTGCAAGGACTATGTGCAGGACGGTTTGCACCCGCGCACGATCATTCGTGCGTATCGCAAGGCCGCGCAACTGGCTGTCGACTTTATCGGGAAAGTGGCTGTGGATATCCATGGTAAGGATGGCGCGGAGAGGCGTTTGCTGCTGCAAAGGTGTGCGGCGACGTCGTTGAATTCCAAGCTCATCGCGCATCACAAGCAGTTTTTCTCCAGCATTGTGACGGATGCGGTGTTGTCGTTGGACGACGATCTAAACTTGGGCATGATTGGGATCAAAAAGGTGCAGGGCGGGTCCGCAACGGACTCGAGGTTGGTCAAGGGCGTGGCGTTCAAGAAGACGTTTTCGTACGCGGGTTTTGAGCAGCAGCCCAAAAAGTTTGAGCACCCGGTGGTGATCATGCTCAACATCGAACTCGAGCTCAAGGCGGAGAAGGAGAACGCTGAAGTGCGCGTCGAGTCGACCAAGGAGTACCAGGCGATTGTCGACGCCGAGTGGGATATTATCTATGAGAAGCTGGATAAGATTGTGGCCACGGGTGCCAAAGTGGTCTTGTCGAGGCTCGCTATTGGCGATTTGGCGACGCAGTACTTTGCAGATCGTGACATCTTTTGCGCGGGAAGGGTGGCAGAGGATGACATGAATCGCGTGTCCCGGGCTGTGGGAGGAGTTGTGCAGACAACTATGAATGGGGTCGCGGATTCGGATTATGAAAGGATCCTTGGAACGTGCGATTTGTTTGAGGAGGTGCAGATTGGCAATGAGCGGTACAACATGTTCACTGGGTGCCCAAAGGCCAAGACGGCCACGATCATTGTGCGGGGTGGATCGGAGCAGTTTATGGCTGAGACCGAACGGTCTTTGCATGACTCCATTATGATTGCTCGTCGGACAATCAAGCACTCTACAGCTGTGGCTGGGGGCGGCGCGGTGGAAATGGAACTGAGCAAGTACCTTCGTGAGTACTCGCTCAAAGTGCATGGCAAGGAGCAATTGCTCATTATGGCCTTTGCGAAAGCCCTGGAAGTCATTCCGCGGACACTTTGCGATAACGCCGGGTTTGACTCCACTGATGTGCTCAACAAGCTTCGCGCCAAACACGCGAGTGGGGATGGAAAGTGGTATGGTGTTGATATCGAGGAGGCAGGGATTTGCAACACCTGGGAGTCGTTCGTCTGGGAGCCTGCCCTTGTCAAGACAAATGCCATCGGAGCGGCTACGGAAGCAGCGTGTATGATTTTGTCTGTCGATGAGACCGTGGAAAACCCGAAGAGTGAGCAAGCACAGCAGCAAGCAGGCCCAAGGCCGGGAGGTATGGGTGGGATGGGTGGGATGGGCGGAATGCCTGGGATGATGGGCGGGGCAGGGAGGGGTGTTAGAAAGTTGAAGGGCCGCGGAGGGCGCTAAGCACTTTCACTATATTGCATCTATGATTGGTGCCCTCTAACTCACTGCGGCGATGCGTAGGCTGGGTGAGCCGAACTGTAGCAAACTGTGTACTAAACGATGCACTTTCACTGCCGGCTGCTCATGCATTCTCAGCGAGCTGGCTTTGTATATTTGATTTGCAGTGTCATGTTTGCTAAACGGGCATTTCCCCTTCTGATCTACAAGTTGTTTTAAGTGTACAGGAAGCTACAAAGTGCACGCCTCACCTTGCAAAATGTCTTGTGATCTTCAATGGTTTGCGTTCTTGGCTCTTCTCCCATCTCTGCATCTCAAATGACATCCATGAGTGCGCGACGCCTTCTAGTCGTCCATCTATTCTATGAGCGTTGTAATTGACCCGAGGCTGTCCGCATATCATGATCCAAACAGCTTTCTGTTCTGTATGTCCTCGGGTGCAAGGTCTTTTTCGGGGTCCTCGTCGGTGCCTGGCGTCAACACCTTTATTGTCCAATCGATGCCAGACACGAAAATCGTCGACCGTGTTGGGTGCGGCAGGACGCAATTCACGATCTGCTTATCCCCCGGCACCCGAGCAAGCAACTCTCCTGTCCTCGCTGCCCACATGTATACAAGTCCATCATCTGAGCCGGACATGACCACTTGACTCTTGGCTCCTAGAAAGCGTGCCTCTTTGATGTCTGTTTCCGTACTCGTGTGCCCATGAAACGAGCGCCAGTTTGCCTGTGCTGCCGGGAGTGGGCCCCACAAGTACTTGGCCGCGTCCTGCAACTCACCTCCACGGTTTAGCATCGGGTGTGGAATCTCCGCAAACGGCGGCTTCTCATCCATACTACTTGTCTCATCATCCGAATCCGAGTCTGGCATCGATGCAGCCTCCTGCGCCGAATCCGATTGCGACTCGCATTCCGAATCTGTACTTGTAGCCCTTTGCAGCATCTGCATCCTTCTACCCATATCTTGCGC
Organism: Endocladia muricata; assembly: GCA_032356245.1. Classification (NCBI taxonomy): domain Eukaryota; phylum Rhodophyta; class Florideophyceae; order Gigartinales; family Endocladiaceae; genus Endocladia; species Endocladia muricata. The sequence goes on along the minus strand of JAUKWC010043833.1, from coordinate 1,798 downwards.
CACCCCGTAGCATGCCATGCGGCTTCGGATCTTTGCCTTGAGCATTGGCACACCGTCGTTAAACTTCCTAAACAACTTTTCCAGAAACTCTCTCCGCAACCGACTTGCCGACGTAGAGTACAACACCTCACTCTCCGCCTCCGTTCCGAGTGCCTTTTCATACGCCGCGCTCTGCGTCAGACAGCTCAGCTGCGTCTTCCGAAATTGGTCAAGGTTTGAAATCAACTCTTTCAAATGCTCCAACCGACGCTTTGTTAAACTATCCCCCTGCACATCCCGGCACCCATTCCTCCGATGATGCGTCGGATCCAGCGTCATCAACATCAGCGCCGCTACCTGCATGTATTGGAACACATGCACCCACACATCCTGCATCTCCCTGCACCTTTCCCCACCCCACGTCATGCATAACGGCCCTCCCCCATACTGCTCCCCCCACAACTCTGCAATCTTGCCCTCCTCCCCATTCACGACCCCGATTACCCTCTCCAGCGTCGCATGCGCCGACCTCGCATCTCCAAAGCTCCTCCTCCCCCCTAATGCCGCCGCCTTGACCACCAACGCCAGCACCTCCGCTCCGTCCCCCCCTTCCAGCACTGCATTCGCCGTGCCAATCGCCTCATTAAACCTCCCCCTATGCCACGCCGCCAGCGCCGCCTGCAGACACGCAAACGCCTGCAGCCGCTGCTGCAGCCGGGTGCGAAACGGCGTGCGGCACGCAACCGAGGGCCCACGGGCCCCCACGTCAAACACGTGCACCTTGTCACCATAAAACGAGGCCACGACCTGCCCGGCATCCGGGGCCCACGTCGCAAAGGTCGCGCACGTGCGACGGCGGTGCAAAGTGTGAAGGCCAAACTCGGGGGCACTCTCATGCATGTGCGGTGCGCACAGCTTTTCCAAACAGTTGCTGCTGGGGCCGCCTGCCATGCCAGACTCGCCAAACTCACGCTCGGTCTCCACCACGTCGCCGCCTCGACGACGGTCAAAAATCCTTACGTACGGTTCACTCGCCGCCACCAAGAGATGGTTTTCCGAGAGCGGGGACACCTCTGCCGAGCTGAGCGGCCTCGGGCGCCGGTTCCACCCCAGAATCCGAACGACCACCTGCGAGTAGTGGGACGGCATGCGTACATCCATCTGCCTCGCCGTGCCGTCCTTGGAGGCCGTGACAAAGACGTCCCTGGATACCGGACTGACAGTCTTGACAGTGCACTTGTGACAGGTCCAGAGCCTCGCCTCCCTGCCTTCCACATGGGTATGCCTGACCTCATGATCCAGACCTGCGGAGACAACATAGCGGTCTGCCGTATGCGGCATGAAGGCCACGCCAAAGACGTTGAGAATGTGTCCCGGAAGGACGGTTGCCCTCGGTCGCAGCGAGGCGACATCCCAGATGCGCAGGGAGCAGTCGTCCGAGGCGGAGAGCAGCTGGGTGGCGTCTGCGGAGAGGGCGAGACGGTTGACGCAGCCGTGGTGACCGTGCAGGGAGGCAGTGCGGCGCATGCGCGGAATGAGGGAGAGATGGCCATGCATGTGGACGGGCGGGTGAGCGAGTCGACCCTCCTCCAGACGGCGGAGCAAGGAGGGCAACGAGGGGGTACTCAGTGACATGATGGAGTGCTCTACGACATGACGGGGAGAGGGGAAGGGGTGACACGTACAAGGGCGAGATGGAGGCGGAGGTGGAGGTGGAGGTGGAGGTGGAGGTGGAGGGAGGGGGCATGTGTCATTGGGGGAAGGGGAGCGGCAGAGAGAGAGAAAGAGAGAGAAAGAAAGAGAGAGAGAAAGAGAGCGA
>JAUKWC010043832.1:0-48286 GCA_032356245.1 Endocladia muricata | reverse complement strand
CCACCCCCCCCCGGGGGGGGGGGGGGGGGGAGTTGATTTCGAGATGATGTCTGGCGCTGGCTTGAGGTGCGTATTCGGGGGTGAAGCAGGTGGTGGAGGGAAGTGACGGTGTTGGGGTTCTACGGTATGGTGTGTCGTGGTGATCGGGGGGGTTGCTGCGAGGCACGTGGAATTTGGGGGACGCAGGATGGGGGGGTGCTGGGGGGTTTTGGAGGGAGGCACTTCTCGCCTGCGGAAGATATTTTGTTTAGATTTTCTTGTTGAGCCGTAAACATACCTGCTGCTTGTGAATGTTCATGGCGTGAGAAGGAAAGGGGGGGGGGTTGTTTTGAGTGTGAATCGGTATGGGTCGGGGCTTGGTGCCGCGTTAGCTGCTGCCTAGGACCAGGGGAGTGTTGCATGCTATTCTTACGTATACCTCCCAACTCCTGAGCACACTGCCGCACCACGCATGTTATGCAGCTTCGTTCTCTCTCTCTCTCTCTCCCTTGAAAGGTGACAATAACAGCCGTCCTGACTCTAACACCACGACTTACTCTCTCCCACTTGACAGGCAACAATACCATCTATTCTGACTCTGACACCACGATTCACTTCCGCATCGCCTTTTCCATAGCCATCTTAGCCCCGCTACAGCACGTGAGGTGTGTGCAAAGCTAAAACCTACGTGAGGCGTGTGCGTGTGACCGCGACGCACAAGGGGCGTGCCCCCCGTGCGTGAAGCGAGCAGCATCGGGCCACGTCGGAGGGGCAAGCCGTCTGCAATGGCCGTCAATGCGCCCATGACGGTCTCCGAGGGAAGGGCAAGGTGGCTGGAGAAAAGACGGAGGCGGCTTGTCACGTCGCGAGGGCGGAAGGCGTACGTCTGTTTGCGAGGCTTAAGACACGCAAGGGTGTCAACCTTACTTGTAGTGCGCGGGGAGGAGGCTACGCGCGTCAGGATTTGTTTGTGATGTACTGCCGGCGTTGCCCATTCTGCAAACTGGAAGTCGCACTATCTTTCTCTTTCACAAGCCGCCAGACATATGTGTCCCCCGCTCTTTCCCAGCCTGCTTGTTATTTTCCTACTCGTCTGCCTCGATTGTTGTCAGTCTGCATTCTCTTGGGGCGTTTTTCTTCCTAATCGCCCTCACATGCCACGCTTTGCATCGTTTTTCTCGTACGCGAAAACTGCAAATAGTGTTGGTACACTGGTTTTCGTCTACTGGCACTAGTCTGATTTCCCTCCAACCCATTTGATGGAACGCTGCCCCATTTCAGATCTCTCCTCCGTACGTAACATCCTCCACGTTTCATTCTGTGCAATTAGCAGTCTCACCTCCAGCTGCAAGCCTTCCCCTGAGTCGCGCGCCTCGACACCCTAGTGCAAACCTGCACTACTGGCGCCAATCGCGCTGTCGCGAACGAGTTGAATGAATTGGAATCCAAACATATGGTTTTTCTGATAAGATATTCGTCGAGACGTGCTGCAAGAGTCGGTTGTGGCGTCAGTATTATTTGCAAAAAACAGGTTGCACGGTGTTTCTTTGGTACTGCTTCTTCCGCGACTGGCTTCAGTGTGGAAACGCTAGCTAGTGTCCATTGGAAATTGGGTTTTGCCTCATATGAGGTCAAGCTCGGTATCATATGAGGCCAACTGACCGCCGAGAAAGCGTCAAAATTATACAGTATTTATCGTGAATATGCTAGTGTTTGGACATGTAATCTATGTCATCCCCTTCTATGATCTTAAAATGGAAGATTGCAAACCCCATTGCACTCAAAACTCTGTGACTGCGCAACACGTCTGCTGAGTTTTTCTATAGCTCCATTCTGTCCGGGCAGAGTACTCCACGAGTTTCGAGTAGGTACCAACAACAGCGAAAGTAGAAGCCTCCTTGACCCTTTACTATCTCCGCGAAGTATGACCTCATATGAGCTCAATTGCCCATTACACACTAGAGAGTCCCATACATTGTGCATAGATATGCCTTTCTGGTAGAGTACCCGTGGATTGACCGCGACTGAATGGACACATGGGAATCCAAACGGCGCAATGGAGAAACTCTTTTGGTACTACTTCATATAGGTCCGGTAAGTATATGCATTACTGGGCAACGGTTTGAAATTCCAACAAAGGCAGCCCTACTACCACGATTCCGACCGCGTCAAGTGATTAACTCTATCCGTCAAGACAAACAATGTGTGCATTGCGTGGCGTGAAAACCATGTGTATCACCGTCTCGCAGGCATGTCAGCTAGATGGAAAGGTAATCGATCTTGTTTCAGATCATTCATTTCAACAGTTTTTGACGAAAAAATTGCCCGATTGTCAAAACCCAATGAAGACAGCTCCTCATGCCAAAACGATGCGAGCATGTCTTGCAGTTGAAACTTCTATTACGAATCATTGACCAAGAAAGCAGGAGGGGGCTCAACATAGAATGTTCATTGGAAGAACTGCCTGGAGCTGAAGAATGCAGACTGGCGGCATCCGCAAAATGCAGACTGGTGGCAGTCGTATACTGTAGACTGGCGGCATTCAATCGTTTCCGAAAGTTTTAGGGTGCTACAATACCAGAATATGCACATCCCGGTCCTGCAAACATGGTGGGTGATACAAAACTAGAGCATTACAGTAACAGTATACGGATTCGCAAAGATGACGATGCGTTACAATTTCCACCGACACCTCGGTTTGGCACATTCCATGCATTCGCTGGACTTTTCGATATCCTCGGTACTGCTTTTTTTGCTATCGATCTTGTCGCCGTGGCAATAACGATGTCAGAATTGGGGTATCGTTTTGTCTACAGTATGTGTATAAAAGCTCCCCCCCACCTCCCCCCCCTCTTGGCCAGTTGCTTTTTTGCCTTTTCCCTTTACCCAAGTTCAACTCTGTATCTACAAATGTGCGTACACATGATCGACACATGCTCCATAATGCCCATGTATCGCGATGCTCTGCCCCGCTCATGCCAGAGCTCTAGGCGCGGTCTGTGAGGCGGACAGTCGTTGTCCATTCTGGTAGCGATGCTGCACAAACAGCGGGTCTGCCCTCTAGTCTTCGAGCGCAGTTCATGCAGTGTAGGCATTCTTGAGAGCGGGTAGGCATGGGCACGTCATTCACGCGAAGTTGTTGCCACCTTTACTGATCATGCGCACCTTCATCCACCCCCTACTCTCCTTCTCAATGTCCCTCATCCCTTCGTTCGTCACCGTTCCCTTATGCCCATACCCAATTCCTATGCGCACACCTCAGTCATGCAGCATATGCTGCTGGTCACTGAATGAGCCTTGCGTATCCTGGTAGGCTGCGGAATATTCTTGGACTGGGGGGGTCCAGCTTCAGTTCCCGGTCCCCTGTCATGCGCTACGCTCTGCGGGTCCTGAAAGCTCCTACCATTGCAGATTAGCCTGTTTGCGAATGGTACATGTAGAGGACTGTCACCTTCGACATACGCTTATATTTCGTTAGCTGTCAAAATACAACTCTTCCTAATCTAGTGCATAAGTCACTTGATCGGCAAGATATGGCCATCCGCACAACACCGTGCAAACTAAGTGGGACCCGAGAACTGTGCATTACATACTGCGGTGTTCTCTGCCGGGGACTGATTTATGCTCACACACGCATTGCGAGTAACCTTCCGAAGTCCTCACCTGCTGAGCAGTTTCTGCGTGAGGTACTCTACAATCTTACAGCACATGAGACTGCCACTCGTTAATGTCTCCGTGAGCTGCTGGAATTGTTGCCATTGCGGTAGTTTCATTCCCTTCTCAGGACATATTTGCTCAGGTGCTCCACAGCAGAACTACGAAATGCACTTTGAGCACGAGCTCGTCTTTTCCCAGAAGTCTGCTATTCTGTGATCGTACTTTGACCGTCGTGTGAAAGGTCCTAGTTTGAAAAGGAGATGTCAGTTTTGAACATCTTTTTCGTAATAAGGCATTCGAATACAGTTGCTTGGTTTGTCGCCAAGGACTACTTTTCTTTGTCTATAGAATCACCGCGACTGGAGTTTGCACCAATCCAAAAACTCACTAGTGAACCCAGAAAGGGATGCCCTTCACCAGGTTAAAATTATCCGGCAAGTCTAGATAGTCTGAACTACTTTTGAGCTTATATTATGGGTTTCCACCGGGGTACACTGCATCACACCCCCGAGTAAATGCTAGGTCCACTTTTCTAGCATTCTAGTCAGCGTCATCTAGAAGAGCTATGCGTTGTCCGAAAACATCGCAGGGTATTTCTAAAACATCAATTTGAAGCGATCGGTTCTCGGTCAGAGCGGAGATCGTTTCCAGCGATGACAAATATTCTGCCATGCTAAATCTGCAGCGTAGTATTTGCTGCAAGCAACCTATGAGCATAGACGGTGCGGCATTCAGCACAGCGGAGAGTGTAGCAATGACAGTGCGAGATCCTTTGGTTTGTCGGCAAGGGAAATTGCATTGTGGGAGCAAACTCGACTTTGTGTGGTGCATGTGCGCTATGTCTGCTGATTACTCACGTAGGGGTGTGTGATGTTTTTGTGATGATGATGGACAGCACACCGAAAGGCACGTTACTGCAGGGGTTCTTGACGAACAGAGGCTGAGAAGTAAACAACTTCAAGTCTAGGTTTGAGACTGAGACTGGAAGTTTGCGAGGAAAAGGGGGTACATCGGCCAACATGAAGAAAAGTCTGGCGACTGAGGCTTGGCTGAATGGTGATACAGGAAATGGGTAGCATCTCGGAATGGATAGTTTCGAACTTGAGCTTCATACGCGGTTGATTTGCGTATTCAGTTTGCCGTAAAGAAGCGATGAATGGAATGAGATTCTCAAAGTCAATAGCATGGAGGTGATCGGTGATCCGCTCAACGATCGCAGCAAAGAGTCCACAGTTTCTTAAAAGCGTGATGACCATATCGAGGTCAGCGCACTACCTGGTACGATCAGGACTGTAATACAAATGTTACAGTACAACGCAAAGAGATCATTACAATTAAAAAGTTTCCGGTATGTTACTAAAGATATCATTCTGCGACTTTCCTTTACTGTCTTTTCTCATTCTAGCTAGCTGCATGCAACTGGCTAATGTCTATTGTACCGGCCGAAAGTCACAAATAATGTATGAAAAAATTGCATACCGTATCCATAAATCTATATCGAACAAATGTCAGTGTTAGGATAATGCAAAATTTGCATGTGTGTACGCTTTGTTCTCGTACTTTTTAGTTTTGAAGTGTAAGATTTGGCCTGTAGTAGCTTACAAGAGGCATAATCCAAATTAGTTTCGAGAATTTCTAGAAGTATAAATGATAACACGCCTTATACCCGCCTGATACAGTATGAGGCGGAAATTTATGCAACATACTTTTATAGTTCCAGACATCCCCAAGCCCTCGGCTTGCACGGTTTTGTTTGTTTATCCGAATAGAAGGTTGGCGAAGTCAAAGTTTTGAAGAATAGCCACATTTGAAGTCAAGTTATCCATCTTTGCAAGAAAAGGCCTTCTTTAAAACAGCACCTTTTTTGACATTGAATAAAATCTTTTCTCGGCTTTTTCTCATACTGAAGCCCTGTCTGCATCTTCACCTCTATCTGTTTCGTTCATCGACACCAGTTTAGGAGCTCTACAAAATTTTGTTACAGGGTTGTGCTTGAGGAAAGATGCTGCGAATGTAGCATTTCCTGAAAAAGACAAGAGCAATCCAGCAATGTTAGAAAACGTAGGTGAAAAATCTAATAAACCGATCTTTTTACTGTACGTCTAACCAATTCCTCCTCATATGAGGCAAACATCCGCCTCATGTGAGGCTGCCGCCTGGTACAATAGACACTAGCTAGTGTCCATGGCCTTCGCTGTTAGAATAGGGTTGAATTTCTAGAAAATGTTCAAACCGAATTTGGGTTATGCCGCTTGTAAGCTACTACTGTACAAGTCTAATCCGACACTTCAAAAACTAAAAAGTATGAGAACGAAGCGTCTACGTATACAAATTATGCATAATCAAAACACTGGCATTTCTCTGATATAGATTTATGAATACGTTTTGCAATATTTTCTTACCTCATTTGTGACTTTCGGCCGGTACATTGGTCACTAGCTACAGTAGCTGGTGAAGTCCAGCTACATGCCCTTCACAATGACCTGAGGCCCCTCTGCGTCGAAACTTCGTCGTCTACTTCCACCGGGTAATCAACTGGCCTTCCCATTGTGCCACTTACGAATTTCGAGCCCCAGCCCTTCCGACGTCTATTTCTGATACCCTTTTATTCTGAAGAAGTGAACAGCCACTCTACCACCCCGCGATGAATACCGGAAGTCTTCCTTCAGTGCTGGCACCGTCTCCGGCCTGATGGATCCCATCAGTTTCGTTACCGGCCTGCTGGGCACTCTTGACCAGACTGTGGCCTTGGTCAAACGCTTGCAGGAACGCCACGAGTCTTATACGTCCATTCCTAAAGTGCTCAAGTCTCTCCATGAAGCCTACTCTGCGCAACGCGAAAGTCTGACTTTGATCAAAAAGGACCTAGAAATAGAGCGCGCGAAAGATTGGGAGGTACATGCCGAGCAATTTCTGCGTCCACTTTTTAAGCCGGAATATCAAGCTTACTACATCCGTCGTTTCAACGAGCTGCATGCAGATTATTATGAGGCCAGGAGGGAACTTCTGGTCGCCGACGAGAAGAGTGGTAAGAAGGTGTATAGATTCCTGAAAGCAAAATCACTGGCAAAATCGCTCCGCGAACTGCAGCATGGTGCGTATAGAAATACACAGCGTCTCAATGATATGGTGGACTCGCTTGCGAACGCCACCAATCGACGGGAGGATGCCGAAACGTTGAATGCTGTAGCAGCTGGTGTGGATCGCTTGGAAGCATCCACACTTGTTGCCGCGCGGCAGGCAGAAGTCGTGGTGAAGGAGCAGTTTCAGCCAACACCAGCCGGTGCGATGGTACCATGCAATCCCCCGCACGTTATGCTTGATTTTGCGGCCAACGGACAAGATGGGGAGCCGGACACATTTGAAGGCATGATGAAAGCGGCTGTACTTGCTCAGGAAGGAGTGGGCAAGGGGGGCAGGGGCGGATTTGCAACGGCTGTGGGCGGAGTAGGAATGGGGGGCGTCGGAAAGTCATGCGCGCTGCGGGGTTTGGCCTGGGACAAGGATGTCCAGAGAAGGTTTGCGGATGGTGTATACTTTGTTTCGTTGGGGAAGGAAGCGACACTGGCAAAGGTTATCGCAGAAATTTGTGGAGTAGTGGAACAAACCGGAGGGAAACGGCTGGCAAAGGAGCTAGAGGGGCTGGAAAGATTTGAGAAGGTAGTAATGAAAGCACGAGAATGGTTCGAAGGAAGGGTTTGTCTTCTGCTGGTGGATGATGTTTGGGAGGGAGATGATGTGCGTTCTAGTCTGGTAGATCGATTAACAAGTGTAGTGGATTGCAATATGGGAAGTCGCGTGGCTTTCACCACTAGGAACAGGAGTTTGTGTCTCATGTGCAAAGAGATCTACTTTCATGCACGAAAGGTACAAGGAAAAGAATCGTATGGCATGCTACTTGGCGCTGCTGGTTTTTTGGAGGAGGACATCGCAGAAGAGTATCGAGAAACAGTGCAGGGGGTTTTGAAAATTTGTTGTGGACTTCCCATGGCGTTGTCTGTGGCAGGTAGTACGGTAAACGGCATGAAGATTCACTTCGGGGACATGCCAATGGAGGCATGGAAAACGTATTTAAGTTCCGTTGGAAAAAACTCTGATTTTCTTTTGCAGAGTGTCGTTGTCAATGATGACTACCCCAATCTATCTCAGACATTCCAGATTTCGCTGGATGCATTGGATGAATTTGAAAAGCCAAAGATGCCGATGCATACACCAATGACTTTCCACGAAATGCACAGGGCATTGTCGGTTCTGCCAAAACAAGATTTAGTGCCAATGGATATATTGAAGCGTCTTTGGGGCCTGCAGAACGATTTTGAAGCTTTCACCGTTGCTCAGATCATGACAAACAGTAGTTTGTTGGAGATGGATTTGCGTTTCTATGCAGTTCGACTGCACGACCTTCTATTGGATTTCGCTCAGAATGAATCACAGAAGCGTGATGATATTCAGACATGGCATCTAGAATTACTTGACAGTTTCATTGAGAGACTCCCTGACCTGAACGAGATTAAGTGCCGGGAGTGGTGGGATGAGAATCGAATGCATAGCAGCTATATGCTCGCAAATGTTTGCCGGCATCTGATCCACGCCGGTCATGACGACGAGCTCTTATCTCTGCTGTTACACCCACTGTGGACTGCAAGAAAGTTGCGCGAAAACAAGATCAATCAGCTTGAGTCTGATTTCGCTCTCGCAAGGGTCTTCTTGAAGACAACGGGGAGAACTCAGATTGAGAGCAGCGTAGAGACGCTGGATGCCTTCCAGTTGATCCCAGCTGCGGGGCGGCTGAGCTCAGATTTTGTGAAGCGATGCCCGTCGGAAATATGGTTTCAACTTCGAGGTCGGCTACTGCGTGCTGCCGCTTCTTCGCAGCTAATTCAAGGCTTTCTAGACAAGATTGATGATTGGGCTGTGCGCCCATGGGTTCGACCTCTGTCTCCGTGCCTGCCAAGCCCTGACGGGGCGTTGGAGTCCACATATCTGTGCGATGGCTCTGTTTGCAGTCTCTTCGTGAGAGCGGGCGAACATCAATTTCTGGCATGTGGAATGGACAGTCATAATTTGTACGCAATGGAGGTCAGCACGGGCGAGCCGGTCAAAATTACTATAGTCAAGAAGAGCACCATAGGCCCTTTGTCGCATGGTAGCGGGGCAAGTCCAAGCTCATCGTACGATTTGGCCCTTTCTCGTTGCATGGCATGGACGAGGTATGGAAACCAAGTAACTATCGGAAGCGCGGATGGTGGGTTGCGGATTTGTGACATGAAGACTGGAAGTTGCATCAAAGATTTTATAGGGCACTCCAAGAACGTCCGTTGCGTTGCATTGTCGCCAGATGAAAAACATGTCATCTCGGCATCAGACGACGGAAGCATCCGGATCTGGAAGAAGCAGAGTGGTGAACAAATGAGCTTCACGTCAGCCCCAGGCGTTGCACGAGTGACGTGCTGTGCATTCTCGAGAGACTCGCACAAAATTGTCATTGGGTTTGACGACGGCAAAGTTGTGTTAATGTACGCTGATGATTTGAATTCAAGCCGGGTGCTACTTGGCTGCCATGAGCGCACGGTACGCTGCGTTGTCTTCTCGAAAGATGGAAAGCAGATCGCGTCCGGTTCCAACGATCGGAAAGTGCGAGTTTGGAAAACCGACAAAGGAAAGGGTGGAGTCAAGATTCTAGTTGGACATAGGCGATCCGTTACATGCGTGGTGTTCTCGAATGATTCTGAATGCCTTGCGTCTGGAGCTGAGGATGGAATCATACGCGTATGGGGTTTGCGGGAGACGAACGAGAGACGTGATGTACTGAGAGGACACACAGCCCGCGTGAATTGTCTGCAATTTTCAAGTAAAGACTCGGTCGTATTTTCTGGGTCGGAAGACGGAACTGTGCGACGTTGGAGCGTTACAAAAAGTGAAGAGTCGAACTCTGTAAAGGAGGAGCGAGGCGGGGAAATTCGAGCAGTCGGTTTCTCTAGGGACGGCAGTTGCATGGCTTCCGGTGGGAATGACAATCTGGTGCGTGTTTGGAACAGTCGAACTGGAAAGCAGACTGGGAAAGCGCTGATGAGTCATTCTGGGTGGGTGAACTACGTGGCGTTCTCGGAAGACGGGAGGATGCTGATCTCAGCGTCGAGCGACAAAACCGTAGGGTTGTGGGACGTGGAGAGGAACAAGTTGGTGCACACCATGGTTGGGCATACGAGCAGAGTGCGGTGCGCGGTATTTGGGAAGAGTGGTAGGCAGGCTGTTTCGGCAGCAGACGACAACACGGTTCGGATATGGGACATTGGGACAGGCACGCAGATTGGGGAAGCTTTAACTGGTCACACAGACTGGATCCGGTCGGTCTGCTTTTCTGAAGATGAAGAGTATGTGATGTCGGCGAGTGAGGATAAAACGGTGCGACTGTGGAGGGTAGGGGGGGCAGGACGGCGTTCTGCAATGACACTGGAGGGTCACACGGAACGGGTCGTCAGCGTAGGGTTTTCAAGAGATGGGTCGCTGGCCGCGTCTGGGTCGGCGGACAAGACGATCATTGTGTGGAATACGGCGCATGGTTGTGCACAGGGGGAGCGACTGTTGGGACACGGGGACTGGGTGACTTGTGTGGCGTTTTCAGGGGATGGAAGGCGACTTGTGTCGGGATCGCGGGATCGGACATGTCGACTTTGGGACGTGAGGACTGGGGGGTGCTTGTTGGTGGACAGTGGGTTTGGCGGTGATGACGTGAGAAGTCATCCGTTTCGGAAGGTAGAGAGAGACATGAGTTGCGAAGAGAAAGCGCTCGCACAGCGAGATAGCAATCAGCTGCGATTCACTTTGGACTCCCTGCTGTGGAGGGATGATCGGGAGTCGAAACGTCTCGGAACACTGGAGTGTCAGCCTAAATGGCACTACCGCAGGGACACTGGCACGCTTGCGGCAGTGGGAAGTCAAGGTGTTCACGTGTTTGAGGTGATACAATAGAAGATGGGTGAGGGGGAGGGGGGGGTGGGGGGCGCGGGGGGAGAGCTAGCCAGCAGACGGATTGTTTTAAGGTTTGCCAGTGTTGAAAAGTTTTTTGAGTAAATCATTTTTTACAAGTGCTTATGGAATTACCATTCGGTACAGTACCGTTCACTGCAGTACAGTTGTCGCATATCCAAACATGTAAAGCAACGAGAACTGCCGCATTCGTCTGCTGATGCAAAATGGGAACTGTAACAACGCACGCTTATAACCTTCCAGCAGTCGAGAAGCGCACCAGTGAAAGCAGCATCTACTAGTACGCGTCGCACACAGCGGTACCGCCAGGCATAGCTCAATGTAATCAAGTAGAATAGATGGTGTTAGTACATGCAAGACTTCATGCTCATCAGAATGCACGCAGCAGTACGTAAGAAACAAAACACAAAATGCAATTCTTTCTCGTAGGAAGTGCCTATTGAATGCTGAGCGACACCTAAAGTAACAGCGGGGGTGTACGCACTGGAGTAGTACAGTATAATGGGGAACACCAGGCGAACGAGGGAAGCGGAAGGTAAAAAGAGGACAAGGGACAGCAATCTCTGGCCTCGGGCAACTTGTGCCTTCTGCGCTGCCAATACCCCATAAATCACCCTTCAACCTTGTCGCGTACCTGACATCGCACACGAGAACATGACAACAGTACAGTATAGCCTTCTTTTTTTTTTTTCTTTTTTTTTTCTTTTTTTTTTCTTTTTTGACGGGACCGACGTGGGCGTCGGAGGGAGGAGAGGTGAGGGAGTAAGGAGGACCATTTGTAACATTACAGTAGGATGAGACTCGTAAAGACGACAGAAAGGGTTGGTCAATGACCAAAGGATTAAAAAAAAGAAGAAAAAAAAGAGAGTGCTGCCGCATTGTTTCCAAATCATATTTTTAAGTTTCCGAGCGGGGCAGATTCAAGTGTGTATGTCTCCTTGTTCATTGCCCCGCCCGCTTTTGTGTGTTCGCGCCATGTACTGTAAAACGCATCAACTCGCCTTTTGCAGTCACTTCTCAAACAAATCAAACGGCTATCTATCATTTGTCACCTCTCGACACGCGCTACTCTTTTTTGTGTCCGCACTTCTCCCGCACTTTTGCCGTTACATCCCTTTTCGCCTGTCCACTTTTGGTCCTCCTCTTATCCCACCTCCCCCACCTCCCCCGCCCCCTCCGCTCTCTTCCTCTTCCCCACACGCTCCGCTCGACCCTCCGTTCCACCTGGCCTTTCACAAATGACGCGCTCCGAGTCTCTCAGCTTTGACTCTGCCCTGCAGCAGCTCTGCTCCCCTGACTGGGTCCCCGGCTCCTCGCATCCCACGCGCCACCTCGACGGCATTCTCCTTGCCCTTCTTCCGGCCTCGCGCACCGATGAAGGCCGTGCCGCATTGGGCGCCACCTCGCTCGCCATCCCCAATCTGGTCGCCATTCTGCGCGACCCGCTTGTCTTTCATGAGCCCCTTGGCGAGCTGGCCATTCGTCTGTTGCGCAACCTTTGCGCCCGTTCCGTGGCCAACCAGGGGCGCACCGCACAGTGCGCTGCTCATGACCTCGTCCTGGACTGCATTGAGAAGCGCTTTGAGTTTTGTGATACCCAACAGGGCACCGACGACAAGGCCGCCCTTCGGCGTGTGGAGGAGGTGGCGGGAGAGGATCATCGTCGCATGAAAATGCCCTTTTTCGGCTATGCTGTCGAGTTTCTGGTTAACTTTGCCACCTGCAACGCCCACAATGCAGAGCTCGTATGGAACCGCGCCTTTCCAAAGTTGCTCGGAAAGCTGCTCGAGTGCGAAAATCACGCAGCCGCCGCAGCCGCCGCAGGTCTCATTCACAATTGCATCGCAGTCGTCCCGGAGCGTATGCTCAACGTTGTGGAGACCTGGGCGGACGCAAAGGGGGAAGACATGTCAATTACGCGTTCTCTGGTGCAGCAGATGAAGAATGCAGGCGCCACACAGGAAGAGGACGACCAGTTTTCGTGGTCGTTCATGATTATCCGTCGCCTCATTGGCGCCTCATTGTTGGAAAACTGCTTTGAAGCCCTGGGCCCTCCACTACTGGCGATCGCCTCTGGTGAGGAGGCCCTGTCTGAGCCGCAAGAAACGTTTCTCAAGATTCTAGATGCGGCGGTCAGCAAGTCTGCAGAGTGCCCTGCGGAGGACGACATTGCAACTGTAGCCATCACGGAGAGCAGTCTCGACTTTTTCGGCGAGCTGTTTGAGACGGCCTTTCTCACGCGCAACGGCAATCTCCTCGCAATAGCGGGCAGCATCTTGGGGGCAGTGATCATCTTGGGAGAGGACTCGGCTAAACTGGACTCGCTACGGCTCAAGGCGATCAGCGTAGCAATCAAGGTGCTCCATGGCATCAGTGCAGCACCGAATGGCACAACCACAAGTCAAGGGGTTGGGGATATAGGTGCCCCGCTTGAGATGATGCAGGGCACGACTGCTGGATTGCGCGGAGTAATGGTGCGCACAGTAGCGGTATGTTGCGACGGGTCGCGTGATGCGCAGGATGCCGTTCGTCGGCTCGATGGCATCCCGCTGATTTTGAGCTCTTTGTCATATGAAAGTGACGTGCGGGCGAATCCATTTTTGCGTGAGTGGGGCATCTTGGCAGTGCGAAACTTGACCATGGAGAACGCGGAGAATGTGGCTGAAATCTCGAGCTATGAGCTGCATAGTGTACAACATGATTCTGAGTTTCTGGAAAAGGCAGGCCTTGAAGCGTATATGGACCCCGAGACCGGCCGACCAAAGGTGCGCATGAGGGCGGAGCAAGGCATACCGAGTGAGGCTTGACTTTGCGAGGTGCATGAATCGACGATATTGCGTGCGGTAGGCGGCCTCGGTGGTGTGAGATGGAGGATGGGGAACACGGGAAATTTGAGAAGTGAGGGCGGTGTAGAGACTCGTAGGTTGTTTCATGTTTGTCGGAATAAGTATTGCCCTACTGTCGGCCACTTTTGTAAATTTCAGATGTCAGTTTGTGTATATGGAACTACTACATGACTACAAAACGACTCTTCGATATGTCCATCGCAATCCCCCAAAAAGCTGCTGCCATCATATCCCAGTCATACTTGGTACGGCAGTGGGGCAGGACTAGAGGCGATGGGACCGGCATCGGGACTGTCAAAAGCCAAAGTTTGCAATGCGGAAATGATGTTGCCCTCGCTTTCTTGACACCGCCCAACAAAGCATTTGCCTCCGTAGCAAGTGGCAAGGGGAAGATGATACACCGCTCCAGGGTTGTGCGAGCACATATCGAGATGTGAAGTACGCAAAGACCACGGAGTACCTTTGGTGAGAAAATCAGATTGTCGGGAATTTGGTAATTGTGTGAAACAGGCATTGAATCATTTCACCTCATTTCGCGTGGAACCTGCGCTTATATGCGCAAAGCGATTCCCTGTGGGCTCTGCGTACTCTCCCTCTTTCGTTCATCTTCAGCTCACTGGCTACCACTTTCTATCTCCGCGTTCGCGACGGCAGCATTCGACGACTTTTTCGTTTTTGACAATATGAAAAGATTGTGCCAGAGCATATAAGGCGACTCTACTTGTTTACGAGCAGTTGTTCGCCTCATTACTCCTGACTGCTTCTTTCAGTTAAACGAACTGAAGTTACTCAGTGAATTCTGGACGGAACATGTGGGATGCCTCGGAGGCTCCACCAGCACCCTGCGACGATGGTCTTTTGGTTGTTCCCGAATCTCGTCGGAACTTACAAGAGCAACTGGATTCCAGTAGTCCAACTGTCGACCAGCTCAAGCAAAGGATCTTGTCTCTCCGACACGACCTTCTTAATGGCTTTACAACTGTGAGCAGCTGTACAGACTCTCACAAAAGCCTTGGCGCTGCGATTGAAGCTGCGTCAGCCGCGAGAGATCAATGCCAGCATGCACGCGCCCGTTTACGCGCTGCATCTGAATTAACCTCAGAACTCAAGGAGTCCTGGATGGAGCTCCAGCGGCGTCGTCAACTCGTCCTGGATCTTAAAGAGACGGTAATTGCAGTAGCTGAACTACACGCGATCTCTCGCACTCTGCGCGAGTCGCAGTCACGCGGCGATTACGTGGAGATGACGCGAATATGTATACGTTTCGAGAAACTCAATGCATCCTCTCCGTACCCTATGGACAGCATGTATGCGTGTCTTGGGAGTGTATCGGGAAAAGTGGCAGAGGCGCTAGCGTTTGCAATGCGTAAGCTCAAAGAGGCGCTGCGTCAGGCGTGCGTTTGTAGAGGTGAGGGGTACGTGAGGTGTATGCGCGGCTTTGCTGATTTGGGCGCCACGCAACATTTTCCGGATCATGTGTTGCAGGTTTATGAGAATGAAGGCGTGCGCATATACGAGGAAACGCTCGCGCTTCAAGCGCGGTCATCCCAGAAGGTCATCAGCTTCTTCTCTATGCTCGGAGGTTTACTGCAGCAGTTTATCCGTACTGTGCAATTCCACAGGGATAGCAACGGACTCAGAGAGGAAAGCGACGAGGTGAAGCATCTTCGTCAGTCCATGGCTCCGCTTTTCGATAGTCGAGAACCGCCCTTCGCATGCTTTGCTGGTTTAGCGTCGCGCATTGTATCTGCGCTAAAGTGTGAGCTGCTTGCTGAGCCGACAAGTCATTTGTTGAATGTCTTCCAAGCGTCAAACAATTTTTGCAGTCTCACGACAGTTGCTCGTGGTGTAACCATCAACGGTGGAGAAAGACTTTGGTCCTTGCGAACAAAGAAATCAATTACAAATGGTGCAAATGAAGAGAAGAATCATCCGACTACTTTGCGGAGGGGAGCTTCTGAGGAGTTTGCTTGGCGTAGAAGTTTGCGTGCTTTAAAGTTGAGCTGCAACAAACGTGCATGGACGCAGGATTTTTCCGCGCCAATAACGAAGGCAATCAGATCTTTAGCGGTCGATTTCTTGAATGCTTGTCACGATCACCATGCCGATGAACTGAAGTCACTCGAGGAAATGTCGGAGTCGTGGTTCCGCGTCAAGTTGACAAATGCTGACAGAATCACTATTCTCCAAGAACTTTTCTCAAGTACGGGTGGAAGGAGACAAAAGATTGATAGCCTGAATCGCAATACGCTTGACGATCGCTCGCGTGATTATGTCGAATATCTGAGTGCTAAAGATGCAACTTTCACGTCATTGACGCTGGCAGTACTGCGATGGGTTGCGGAGTATGTAAAAATTGCGACAGCGGTACCTAGTGTGCTTTCTGCAACTCTCAGCAGCATCACAGATATGTTTCTTAGCTTGCTGAGATCTTCGATCGACTTGACAGGCCGTTTGGAAATCCTTGACTCTGAATCTTTTCTCAACTTTATGGAAGATATGTTATTGGAACGCCCCAAGGAAAGGTCGCTGACTGACTTTGTTGCCCCAGCTCTGCAAACGACGTTACGGGTTTTTCTCAATAGATACCAATCGCAGCGGTCTTATGCTGAGAATCAACGAAAAAGGGATAGTCAAGAACAAGGCGGCTCTCTACTCACGTTACTACCGTACACATTTAGCCGAGACTTTGCAACCCGAAACGTTTTATCGATTTCCTCTCTACATATTGCTCGAGAATGTGTTGCCGCAGAAAGCATTGAAACACTCTGCGATGTGCTTGAACCCTTTTCGGAGCATATAGCTCATGAATTTCGATGCAGTTCCTCCCCAAACGACCCAAATATGTCGCCCAAACTTTCCTCTCTACGTGCTGCGCTATCTCTCGGCAGATCCATTCGTGCTGCGTTCTACGAACTCTTAGCATGGGATATAGTTGGAGGCTGGGCTGCAATTGCAGCAGTGGCCGAGACTTGCCGGGCTTTTCACTCCCACACTTCTAGCCAAAAGCACGTTCCTGCCTCAGTCCCTTCACTCTATGTCTCTGAGATGCTAGGGCGCATCCGCTCTGCTTATTTGCACCACTTGCTGCCGCCCTCAGGAGCTGAGTGCCTTGGAAAAGTGATTTGTGAAGCTGCGATGAATGTAGTGCTGGAAGGTTGTTCCCGCGTGAAAGCATGCAACCACACGGCTGGAGCATCACAACTCCTTGTGGACTTGAGGATACTTGATCTCGCGTTGGTGGAGCATACGGGTATACATCCGTGCCCAGGCAGAGAACGGACTGAGATGTTTATCAAGGCTACTTTTTTGAAGGAAAATGAAATCATGGACTGGGTGGAACACCACAAACGGAGGCTACAACTGACGGAGGCGCATGTGAATGCGCTCATGATTGGGAGCCGTGAAGAGGAGATTCCAGTGATTGACCAAATCATCACTCCATAAGGATTATTCATAGACGACCGAGATACCTGGTAACTCAGTTAGTCCACACTGAATCCAGATGTATCCCTTGTTGTCAAAGTGTTTGCAAAAGACAATATTACATGACCCATCTAGGCATGAACATAAAAGATGCACCCATACATATCATTTACTACTCTACTTCCACAAGCGTTCCAACCAACCCTCACCCCTTCCTCGCCATGCATACCATTAACTACTCTTCTTCCACAGTCCTCCGAACAAACCCTCGCGCTTCCCTTCTTCTCGGCCCTGGAATGGCACACCCCGACCAGCTTTTTCTCGACGAACTCCCAATGTCCAAGGCCATCGTCCTCCACGTCCATCTTCACGCAGAACTGTTCCCCTCTCTTCACGATCATCATGCCTAGACCCGCTCTTTGCTCTCCCGACCTTTCCAGACCGCACCCGTCGAAACGGATTATCTTGTTTACTCTTCTTAGCAGTACCGATGCCACTGGCACTGCCAGTATTCATATCGGCAGCTACACCACGAGGGAGCCTGACCACGACGTTCTCACCATGCTCAAAGGGAGCAGCAGCTGAGCCCCTACCAGCTGCACTCTCTAAAGAAGCACGACGCTCAGAGAGGATCCCATCGATTTCGTCTGGTACCGGTTTTTGGCAGAGCGCGAGAGATCCGCTTCGAATGCTAGGTAATGACGATGCACGAGCTGAGACAATAATTTGCGGGTCGTCATGGGTATCAGTGCCAACCGCTGGGGTTGCACGGAGGCTGTCATCAGAGGTCTCCAAACTCTTTGTGATTTTCACGGCACTTTCCGGCACAGCTCGACCTGTACTCAGCTCATTTTCAGCCTTCTTTTCATTGAAGGGATTAAGCTTTGATTCCTTACCCTTACGACGCGGTATCACCTGCATGACTGTCAACACTTCCATACCTGATCCATCGTCTTTCATTCGCTGCACTGTCCGACGGACGACCACGTCACCATTGGGGAGAACACTTTCAGGCTTTACCCGAACCCTCTTCCGGATAACTTCTTCTGTACCATCCTTATTGACACGCTTGATCACCCGTTGAATAGTTACAAAATCGGGTGTATCACTGGCATTGACTGGACTAGCTTTCTTTGTAGTCGAGTTCGCCTGCCTCGGGTCAGATACTAACTCTTTGATTGGCGTTGAGCGCTGTGAGTTTGAGGCGCTCTCTAGGGGAACTTTTCGAACCAGGACCGGAGCCACCTTAGAGGTCACTGCAGAAGGTGCAGAACGAGTCAAAGGTGGATGATTCGATTTATTTTCCAATGGCGATTCATTCGCAACTGAAATCGAGCCGTCTTCACTAGGTTCTTCCGTGAAGCGCATGGCACTCATCAGAGGTTTGGTTTCGTCTACGCCAGCATTCATGCTACGCGAGCGGCGTCTGCCGCTATCAACACCAGGAGAGTTCACCCCAGACCGCAAGCGTGAAAAACTGGCTCCTCGGGGAATTTTCTTCGCCCTTGCTACAAGGCCGGCGCTCGCATCCTTCGCTTGCGCCAGACGACCTCGCAATCCAGAAACAGTTTTCTTCATTTCGCTCTTTCTCTTAGCAGGAGGTGGAATTTCGCGGTCCTCTGCAGTGCCTAGCCTTGCAGAATCTTTGAGAAGCGAATCACTTGGTCTTCTGTCTCCGTCAATCTCTTGAATGAAAGCCTTATGAGAGTCACTTCTAGGAAAATCGCCAGGGGAAACAGCAATGTCCCTCAGCGGCGTTACGACAGGACCGTCTAGAAACGAATGCGCGTTCACTCCTGGAACTGAGCCAGTCAGCGTGTGGGGCAAGCCGAAATGCGACAGATCTTTTGATGTTGGAAGTATAGCTGGGTCTTGAACACGACCGATATCACACCCATATTCATCGAGACATCCCACTCCACTACATCCTGAGCCTATCCCAGGATGTGCGCAGAATCGGTCGCTCTTAGACTGACTAGGTGCGGAATTTATTACGCTTTCCACTGTTGGTGAAGGATGGGGAGAATTAGGGAACGAGCTCTTTGCATTTGTCTTATTGATTGATTTGTCACTCCTCGGCGTGCGTGTAATACTGGAAGCAAGAGTGGGAGAGACACAATCGTCATTTGCTGACATGAAAGAAACGTTGTCGTCGTTGGAATGCACTGGATCTGAACAACGAATTCCCCTGAGGGGATGATTGCTTGATTGCGCGGAAGAAAAACTGGGAGTCATTCTGTCGTCAGCTGGCTTCAAGTGAGCTTGCGTTGCAGACGGAGAGGCTATCTCTGGAGATTCCCTATTGACATGCGGTTGCAGTTCGAACTTCACATTGTCTTGAATAGCTTTGAATCGCTGGAAAAGGTCCATGCGTTTTCGAGCGATCTCCTTTGCAGACACCAACCTACCATCGTCCGAGACGTCGTTCCCCAGTCGCTCTCGGAGTGATTCCGAAAGCATCGTATCTGAAGGCGTCGTTGTGTCAGGGCGTGACCCTCCCGCTTCCCTTTGAAGAGAGGAGCTACTGTTCCTGATGTTACGAAACTGTTTGGGTCCAGCTTCAGAGTGCGCTTTCTCCACTGCAGTATGCTCGCTGTCAGTCTTGCGACGCAATGAGCGGTCATGTGCAGGCAGAGATGTTAAAGCGACCGAATGCTCTTCAACTACTGTGTCGGCCACATCTGTGAATTCAGAGTCATGTTGCAACGCGCTGCTCGGTATATCTGGGCCTTGGGGTCGGCACATTGCAGGCAGTCGCGCTCCGAGATCACCAGAAGCTGAGATTCTACTTTTGGTAGATTCGACAGTACTATTTTTGCTAACAACTGCCCCACCTATCGTATTGTTGTCTGAGTGCATGGATCCCTTCGAGTTAGTCGTGAATTTCTCCGGTGGGCCTCCATGCCCATTGAACATGCTGCGAAGGAGTTCAAATGTCTTGGACCTTGGAGGACATAATGCATTCATCCCAGACCGATCGGAATCTGGGTAATGATCTCCGACAACTGGGCTTCTTCCACTACTTGAACTTCTCCTCCGATTATTCGGGCTCGAACGGATGTGGCTGCGACGCCGGGCCATTTCGCCGACATCAATTAAACGAGGAGTCTCTGTATTACGATTGAAAACTTCTGGACCGTCTAAACAAGAAGTGTTTTCCACCGGCTCTTCAAAGTGGGGTTTCTCTACCAAACCTTGCACGGACTTGCTCGTACGTGCAAGTCGGCTTTCAGGACGATCAAGCAAATTCGATGCAACCAGCGCGTTGTCGTTCTGTTGAAGAGAGGTCATGAGCGATCGCGGTTCCGTAGGTTCGGACGACGAGTCAGATGGGGGGTTCGAGGCGGTGTTTGCCTGCGCAAGAGGCGAGCCGCCCCCGGTGGAAAAATGAAGAGCATCAGCTTGGAGGCGCGGAGACAAGGGCGGCGGTGATCGCGGAGCCCCTTTTCGCGGACATGTAGGCCGAGGAGTTGATCGCGCCGGCTTTGGCAAGGGATCCTCAGAACTCCTCGGTTCGTCATTGCCATTGTCGGCGGGGTCCTGCCAGCGCTCGTCCTCGTCGTAGTCAATATCAGCATACTCATCACGCTTGAAGTTGGGGGGATAACGGGTGTGATTCTGGCAAGTAGTATTTAAAGAGGAGACGTCGGGAAGGTCGTGCAGGAAAACTTTGCCCACCGGTGCGAGATGCTGTGGAATTGCCATAGGAGGCGGAGGCGGAGGCGGACGTACAAGTTTTCCATCGACTCCAAATGAGACCGGAACGAGGAAAAGGTGTCGAATAGACTCACGGGCGTACTCGAAGCGGCGATGAAGAATGGCGGCATCGAGTTCAGGATCGCCCGTGGCACTTACGTCGTCGTCAAAGTCGAGCAGGCCGAGAGCTTCGCGCGCCGAGAGGCCATCACCGGTAAGGAAACGGCGCGAGCGCGTGAAGCTGCTGCTGCGTGGGACAGCCGGTGACGAAGGGGCGGCAGAGTTGGCCGACTCAAACGAAACGGCAGATGAAACGGAATCGGAACGTGGAAGGGAAGGGGTAGGGTTGTGGTGGGGGGGTAAAGGAAGGTGGAGCAGTTGTCCTACGCAGCGATCTGTCGGCGTTGGCACCGACATTGGCACCAGTGACGTGAAGGGAAATGCGGAAGGCGACGAGGGGTAGGGAGAAGAGCGGTACGTGCTGCGATGACGATGTCGGGGGGAGACGGGGACGGCAGAGAGCGTGCGGGTGAGAAGGGTATGTGGACACGGACAAGATGGGACAGCGCGAGGAGTGGCGTGAAAGGTGAAGGGGGAAAGGGGGGATGAGAGCGAGGAAGTGCACGGGTGCGGACGGCAGGTGGCGGATACGAAGTGGAGATTATTTGGATTTGGGTTGTGACGTTTGAAGAATGTCTGCAACTGCCCGGAAACGGAGAGGATTGTACGTATGTATGCTAGTGAAAGGAGACGATGGTGTTGCTGAGCTTCCAAGTTTTTGAATCTGGGCGTGCTCAGTGCTTCGCATCGGTATCATCTGCCTGCCTATATGCCACGTACCGTCGTATCGTGTATATGCACGTAGGTAAATTCTCAAATTCTCCCAATTTCACCACCTTTTGAAGCCCACTTTTGACCCCTCGGATTCGGGTCACCCCTCTGGCTTCCCGCTCACTGCACCATCAACGGAACAATTGTGCAGTACAGTAGTACAATACAGTTCTGTATAGCCACACCGTCATGTAGTGCGCCAAAATCCTGACTCGATTATTCAGTGCACTCCCTCCCTGCATTGCAGTGGGGGACATGGGGGACACCTGTCAACGACATAATTGGCACCGGATGCTGTCAATAACTGATAGTTCTCAGAAATAGAAGTGTCGAATAAGCTATGCTTGAACGTTTACGGACAGCGATTACTGTAACTGCAGTAAGTGGAGAGAGAGTTCATATATATTCGGCATCTACTATCGAGACCACTCCCAGAAGAATACGTCATGAAAGGCAATGCAGAACCATACTGTTTGTATGTGAAGCAATGTTTCATTCTGTGGGTTGATGAGAATACAGTACCTATCCACTAATCTGAAGCTATGCGAGAGGTACCACCAATACATTACACACAATTCCTGTATCAGAATTGGTATAATCTGGATCTCAAATCCGATCTACACAGTTCGGAACGACCATTCCCCGCAGACCCTGTGGGATGCGTGAAACTGGAGTCTCAGTCCTTACTGTGGTTTCATTTGAGTACTGCAGAAAAGTGCATACCCCAAATGGTGCACCTCCGCATCTTTTAACGACTCCCTACACAACGTCACTCACACTGCATGCAACGCTACGCTTGTGTCTATCGGACATTTGGCCCAAAATTGAATCAATATTAAAGTCAAAGTACTAACAGATCTCAATTCTTCGCTGTGTAGGATCACGCGGGTCTGCGACATGTGAATAGCAAGAAAAAGAATTCTGCTCATATACTGTATGTATGACGGAATGCTCCTGCTTGGATTCAAACCAAACCACATGCTACTGTAAGCCCGTATGGTTCGTGAAAAGGCATGTGTACATACGCATACGTCGGAATATGTACACAAATGTGGAGGCATACACAGGTCTCATGACAATGGCTGTACGTTGCGTCTAACACGCCACATGACAGCGTGTGGCAGCCGTAGTCGCACACAGCACGTGGAATAACTCTTACACTAAGTACAAGGGTCAGCCTTTCCGGTCCTGTGTATACAGTTTGGTCAAGGGGTCGCGACGTTACATAGTGACACTAAACTCCTCCAGCTACAGTCTAGTGACTATTGGACATTGGATTTTGCTTCATATGAGGTCAACTCTGGCCTCATACGAGGCGAACTGACCAACGAGAAAATATGTAAATTATATAATATGTGTGATGAATATGCTAGTTGTTGGGCGTGTCATTTACCTCACCCCCTTCTATGAGACCAAAACAACGAGTAGCATACTCCGTTGCACTAAAACCCTCACTGAACAAAAAGTTCGCTGAGTTTTTCTACAGCTCCACTCTGCCAGAATAGAGTACTCTAAAACCTTCAAGCAGATGTGAAGAACAGCGAAAGTGGACGTTTCCTTGATCCTTTCATATTTCTGCGAAATCCATCTCCTATAATCAAACAAACATATTGAAAATACGTGGTGCCAGTAGGCCAATCCACAAGAAGCACTAACTTGCTATTTATCCAGGTCCTGCGTAAACGTACAGTATACTATTACACGGTAACGAATAATACAACTAATATCGGTTCAACCATATCTCTCTGCATATCTCGTCGACAGAGGAGTGGGATTCTGAGAAAGCCACAACTCTTGTAGATACTGACCAGATAGTTGTACGTTCACCCCGTTTTGCACTCGCGGCTGAACCGTACAGCGTGGTTTGTCACACGACATCGGGGCTGTACGATGACACTTGACAGTCACGGCAATATTTACCGTGTGTGCAGTACAAACATAAGAGCCTCAATAGTGAGGATATAAAGCGGAATTCGAACACAAATGCAAGTAGTGCGTTCGTAGCATTACCAGCAAAATGAACCCTCTTGGCCGGCTGATAACGCAGAAAATTTTATCCTCCACAATCAGGTGTTTTTTCAAGTAGTTTGCAATCACTTTCCACCCCCCCCCCTATACCCAAATCCTAATCCCGCCCATAATGTACCACCACAATATCTGCATGTTGTTCGACTACGAATTCTGCACTATGGCGAGCAATTTCTCAAGACCCCATTGAAAAATTCTTGTAGGCGGAATTTCAGAAATTTGCGTCATGTGAACCCAATTGTCCAACAAACTCTAGTGTCTATTGGACATCTGGCCTCATATGAGGTCAAATTGTCTCATGTGAGGCCAAATTTCGCGGAGATATTAAAGTATCAAGGAGATGTCCACTTCCGCTGTTCTTTACATCTACTTGAAGATCTTTGAGTTCTCTATTCTGGCAGAGGGAGCTGTAGAAAAATTCAGCGAACCTTTTGCGCAGTCAGAGTTTTAGTGCAACAGAGTAAGCTACCCTTTGTTTTGATATTATTGAAGGGGGTAAGATAAATTACACGTACAACAACTAGCATATTCACTATACGTATTATATATTTTACATGCTTTTTCGGAGGTCAGGTGGCCTCATATGAGGCCAGAGTTGATCTCATATGAGGCAAAACTCAATGTCCAATAGACACTAGAGATACTCTGAGGGCGTAAAAAAGAGCGAGATTCAACTTCTCTATGTTTAGACCCACGCAAACATAATATCGCCCCTCTCCAAAATTCAACCACAAGAATTAGAGTAGGCTGCTATGCCTTCGCGCCCACACTATTCGTACCCCCACAAAAAATAAAGACTTCGGAGAGGAAAAGTTTTGTTCATTTATTAAAGAGTTTAGCGAATCTGGCAAAGTTAGCTGAGCATGTGAATGTCCTGAGTCAAGATGCTGGTACCTTGGCTGCGATCCACAACTCCTTGTCTCGTCGCAGAGCTCACCGTCAAAGCGACCATTCGCGGCTGGGATCGTAGTCAATACGCACTATACACCGATTTTCGACGCCGCATTGAAACGTCATTTCCAGTGGATTCTATTTTGTGCTATGTTTGTGTACCAACTGTAGACAATTCTACGACTCAACCGCCGCCGCGCGTCTGCCAGTTTGGTAGGCGAGACATGTAGTCGTTCCGAGATGACCAGGGCGACATCGGCGTGTGGGAAGTAGAAGAAGGGTGACCAAGGGCGCCTGTAGCTCTAAATCCACCCGGCGGTTGGAAATCGTCCCCAACACGCGGTGTATACACATGAGTGGCATCTGGCCGAACATTTTGAAATTGCTGCGCCTCTACGTGCTGATTCTGGTAGGATTGATCAAACGATTGGAATTCCCCTCCAGGCCTTTGATGCGCAATCCACGGCGGCGGGACCGCAGTGCCCTGGAAGCCTCGTGCGGGATGGGGCCGATGTCTATTTGCTTCGAAGCTGGCCTGCCCTGAGGATGGTCCCGTTGAGTAGCCACCCCAATGCTGATAAGAGGGGTTGAAGGAACCCGGGGGCATATTCACATACTCACCATGGTATAACGGCGGTGGTGGCAGTCCATATGTTTGTACAAAAGGCATGGAGGGCCCCTGGGGACGGAATCCCTGACATGCCGTACTTTCCCTCGGAAACCTATCTCTTTGACGCAATTCTCCTCGGTCCGAGTAAGAATGCGGGACACGGCTCCCCCGCGCTCGTTTTGGTACGCACCCCCTCACAACACTTGTATGATTAGGGTTCGCACGTCGCTTTCGAGCACCTTTCGCTACTCGCTCCGACTCATCGTCAGAGAACTCTGCCTGATTTCCAATCACCTCTTCATCATAAAGATTACTTGAGTCATACCCCTTGCTGCGAATATCGCGTGCCTTCAGTAAGTGACTATGCTGCAAAACCGAGAACACTTTTTGGCCAACATGCACCTGACTCAGACTTTCAATCTCCTTTGTTGAGTTGAACCGTACTGTGTAGAATGGCGATTTGATCGGACCAAAAGTGTCGTGCACCGCACCAAGAATGCTTTTGTCTTCGAAGCAGAGGATCGATCCAACGTCTAGGGCAGCAGCTTCATCGACATCGCGGCTTCTCGCGGCGACACCACGATGGATAGCGCTTCTTTCGCCAGGAAGAGTGGAGATAACTACAGTCTTGTCAATCACACTAATAATATCCCCGAGCTCCCCCACCTCGTGCTCTGCGGTGAGCACTACGTTAGGGCGTGGTACATGAACCGAATCATCACTTTTCTCATGCTTGGTACGAAGCTTACTCTCGTAAACCCCATCGTTACCGTCTGCATCTGACATATTATTGTCGGCGAGGCATTCATTTTTCGCAACGGGCGCCAGCTCCTTTGAAACAAAAACGCCCTGCAAGGCTTCATCCTGTTCAAGTCCTGCACTGTTCAAATTAATCTGGTGAGTATCTTGAGGAAAACACAAATTGCGCACGCCCATATCTTCTCCCGCATCATGATTGCCCTTCGCAGCAGAATGGACTCCAGTCTCGGCATTGAAATCCTGGTTGGCGGAAGCAGAAACAATTATCTTAGGAGATGCCCTATTCTTTGTCTCAGACACAAATTCACCAGGAACATTTGCATCAATATGTGCCGCAGCTGGCAATTGCCCCTCTTGATTACGGATAATTAGCTCGGTATCGTTCATATCCTTAGATGGAAAGTCATCTTTCTTGAGAGCTGTGACGAGAACCTGATCTGCAGTGCCTGCTTCCCTGGGAACGTTTTGTCTATCAAGAACAGCAAATTCAGCTCCTGCCGGTATCCTTGCATCCCCCATTTCGCCAATTTGATTAAACTGAGCACTTTTAGAACTCTGATCAGGAAAGTCTCGGCCTTCAACGATCTGTGAAGCAGGACCAGAGATCTTCTTTCCTCCTTCGCTCAAAATATTGCTCACCGACATGCATTCGCCCTCGAGGCTCTTCTGCGGAAGAGCGGCGTGTTCTTGATTACGAGAAAGGTCATCACGTAGCTTCTCGATTTCCAGATGTTCCAATGTACTGTTACCAACTGTTTGCGAATCAGCAAGCGTCAAGTTCTCGCTTTCATCTGGACCAGTCTCTGCAGATCCTGACTCGCACTCACGCAATGTTTTGTCTTCATCCCTGACACTCATGCCGCCATTACGGCTCTCGTCGACAACATCCAAAACCCTATCACGCTCGACGACGTCGGGTGCGCGCACAGGATTAGCGGTGAGAGCAGCGATACTACTTTGCAGATTTTCCTTGATCACAGGCTTCTCATCAATGATCTTCGAGTCCTGTTCCCGAATAGGATTCTTTTGGGTGTCTCGGCTGTGCTCAGGACTTGATCGAAAGTGCTTGTCATCATCGCATATCTGCGTGTAGCTCTTTTCCGCAGAATCTTCGCTACGATTGGGCTGCGCAGCCATTGTTACAGCTTCGGAGTCGCACATTACTCTTGCGGCAACGTTATTGTGCAAATTCTGTGGGATAGTGTGCAGTGTTTCCTGCTGTGAATGCATCAAATTTTGGTAGACAGTGCGCGTCTCAGATACATGTCGGTAGCTGGGCAACCTGCGACAGAATCGCTCGAAAGACTAAAGGACGAAAACTGTAAAGAAGATACCTCGAGATGATGGAAGAGTAGACACAGGGCAAAAAAAAAGGTGTCTTGAATACCGGGTAATAACAGGAGAACCTTCTGCAGACAAACACGCAAGATAACGGAACAATTGAGCACCACAAAACAATGCTAGCAATTGCTGAGGGACCCATTGTGACGGCGGCGGCGTAACATAAGAATTACGACCAGAGGCAGTTAGGATCATAGTTACTAATATAATTATTTAATTTTCGCGTGCAGAAAGGTTTGAATTTTTCTTTTCCAAATCTATATCGAGCTTGTCGCTACTGTGAAACGTTTGCTCCCTTTTGTGCCCATGGCTAAATCAGTACCTTGTAGTACTGCATGTGCGTGAAAGTTCCTGCTCCCGAACGAAATCTATCAACAGATGCCCACTCCTTCCTGCTTCATCACTTCTGCCCAGTCTTCCCCTTTGATTCCTGTTAGGCGGTTTCTGTGTTCTCGGTAGCGGTATCTGCCTCGGACGGCGACCATGGCCAAAAAAAAAGAACTCGACTTGAAAGACATAAAGCCTACCGCTCGAAAACGAACAGCGCTTGCTCGCTCGTCAGCTTTGAGAGTGAGAAGAGCAGCACAATTCGCCAATGCAGCATCATCTGTACTTCAAACCGAGTCTCCTGGCCTCCTGCAGGCTGAATCAGATCTCGAACGAACTTTCAAAGTTCGTCAAAACGAACTTGCCTCGCAAGTTGACGCCACTACCGCCGCTAAGGCTTCATTTCGACTCGACCTTGAAGACTCAGGATTGAGCCCGTATGTTTCATCTTCGTATTCGCGCTCCGGTCGCCATCTTCTTATTGCCAGTGCCAAGGGTCATGTAGCAATCACAAACTGGCGCGAGACTTCGCTGCAAACCGAACTTTACCTTAACGAAACGATTCGGGATGCCACTTTTCTGCATAATGACCTTTTCTTTGCGACTACACAGCGCAAGTATGCATACATCTATGATTCTTCCGGTGCTCAGGTGCATGTCCTCCGCAATCACCGGGAACCGGGCTGCGTGCAGTTTTTGCCACACCACCTTCTTCTCGCCTCAACATCGCATCATTCGGCCTCACACAAGAAGCTATGTTATACAGACACATCTACAGGTAGTCTAACTGCCGAGCTTGATTTCGGCGGCAAAGCAATAAAGCTTGGAAATGTAACCGATTCATCGTTGAACACTTCGAACGGCGTAACCCATCTTGCACATTCCAATGGAATTGTATCTCTATGGTCTCCGGTTGTGTCGCGGCCTCTCGCTCAGATATTCACACACGGTGGAGGCGTCAAGAATGTGGCAGTTTCTCTCAATGGGAAGTGGATGGTGACTACTGGTGCGGACTGCTCCGTCAAAGTATGGGATCTCCGCACTTACAAATTGAACTCGTTCTGGCGCCTTCCAGCGCAAGCGACGGCGCTGGCGACTTCACAGCGGGGACTCGTAGCGCTTTCATTTGGAGGAAAGGTACAAGTTTGGAATGCACACAGCGGCAGCGCGTCGATATCAACTAACCGCGCAGATAATGGACGTGTGCGCGCACCGTACATATCTGAGAGCTACCCCGGCCAAAAGATCAGGAATCTGGATTTTTGTCCATTTGAAGACATGTTGGCCGTCTGCCATGAGACTGGCATGCAGACAATGATTGTGCCAGGCTCTGGCGAACCCAATTTTGACTCGAGGGCTCCGAATCCATATGAGACAAGAAAACAGCGCCGGGAAAATGAGGTGCGAACACTACTTGACAAATTACCTGTCGCAAGCATTGCCTTGGACCCCTCATTTGTAGGGGGTATCGAAAAAGATCCAAAGGCGCGTTTGAGGGATATTAGAGAGCGAATGGCCGCAGCAAACATGAAGAAACGTGAACGCAAGGCGAACGTGAATCGCGGGAAGGGGAAGAACAAGATTTCGAAGCGGTTGCGACGAAAGCAGTCGAACATTGTGGATGCAAGAAAAATTGAGCTACAAGAAAAGCTAGAACAAGAGAGGCGGACGCGTGAAGCTGCTCGCAAACTCAAGGAACAGGAGCGCAGCGAAGTTGAGTCGGGAGTGGCGCTGGGTGGCATACACAGCGAGGCAGCGCTACCGTCAGCATTGAATCGATTTGTTTCAAAACACCGGTGACACAACATGTCCTGAAACACGGGAAGGCTCTTCTGACCAGCGCATGCTGGGAGTTGCA
The DNA here is from genome assembly GCA_032356245.1 of Endocladia muricata. Taxonomy (NCBI): domain Eukaryota; phylum Rhodophyta; class Florideophyceae; order Gigartinales; family Endocladiaceae; genus Endocladia; species Endocladia muricata. Next base: position 19,047 of record JAUKWC010043832.1, on the reverse strand, counting down.
CCCTTGCTTATCTAGGAGCTATGCTGGGGCTTGTGTTGTTTTGGTGTCGCTTCGAAGCTAACGGAACAGACGTTTATCTCCACATGTGCATACCTCTCGACAAGGTTTCCAGCTCATCAAATTGAGCTTGCCTTGGGCACTTACCTTTTGAGCTAGCAGTGGCAAAGACGGGGAACCCCTGCAATCGAGCATGCTTTGAACGTTTGATTCGAAACCAACTCTCGCCTCTAGCAGTACAAACACCCGTTTTCATCCTACGACCTGACGACTGAATACCAGGGGAGTATTGTGGCGGTGGTGAGGTTTATATTGCATGCGGCTACTACTTCAAGTGCATTGACATACAGCAACAAAGCCGTGGGGCTGGCAAAATTTCATGCGTTTTCTAACAAAGAATTGAAGACGGTATTGTTTTGTGGAAATGAGTACGCGCGCAGTGTTGCGCGCAGAGCCGCCAGAACGAGAAGGCTTCCGCTCCAATAGAGAATGTAGACGTGTTATTATTACGTTTACTGTTCGAGGGAGGTTTGGCCGTATGGGCTTGTAAATGATGTGTCTGATTTCAATCTCGTCAAGTAAATGAACACTGGAAGTCTTGGCATGTCGCTCGACCCGGAACCCTACCATCATCTTCCTTGACAACTAGTATATGGAACCGTCTCTTCAAAGACGTGGAGAAAATCCAGCTTTACTTGCTGCATTCTGACGCTATCGCAAGGACTTGGCACGTTGCCGGGATTACCGTCGGTGCACTTCGAACAGTGTTACAGAAAAAACCATATTCTATCAACTGCATCTTTCTGAGTTTGTTTTTCCCTTTCTTTTCCCTATCAAAAGAATTACATGGGCTCGTCAAAATGCGTGCTCGTCGCCCGAGACTGCCGTTCCCACAACTGCTACCTCTGATTGAAACCAATTCAGTGGCCTCATAATGTTAATTATTCAGGGAATTAGGATTCTACTAACTTGGACCAACTCCCACAATCTGTTTAACAGCAACGAAATGCTGTCCTGATAGGCGTACAGTATCATTTTTGCTGCTTTTGTTGTCATACGTAGAAAATAATATCAGACAGAAGCATTTCTCTGTCTAATTATATTTCCTACATGAATATGAGACGGCTGGTAGTACTGTCACCACACTTCTCAATGTAGGTAGAATATTTCGAGCATTGCATAGTCATAAAGTTAGTCATGTGTAGTGAGTACAGTGGGCAGGACAACCAAAAGTATTTCGTCTCTGCACAGCAACGACGGCCTGGCTGTCGAGGTGCTCTGCTCAGGAATATTCACACAGATAACCACCACTTTGAAGTAAACAGTAGAAGTTAACATGATGCGTTCGAATTTCTGCTAATCACAGCATAGGATTTAGAACAGATATGTGAGGGACTATGTGCGTAGTACCGCCCCCTCTAGACGCAGCGATGTGGGACAGCATTTGCTCAGTATGTCTGAGGCGGACCAAATAAAAATCCTCTTGAACAAAAAGAAATATGAAACTGTTTTCATTCGGTTTTATCGCCCCCCCTATCATCTGCAGAGCCATCTTTAAGGTCCAAAGCATTTGAGTACGTGTCAGTGCGAGGGAATTTTCCATAGTCTACACAACGCTGTCCACTTGCTGTTTCTCGTTCGAGGGTGAAAGAGCGTATATCTGTATGCAGTCGTGCAACAAAAAATTAGGGACAGACAATCTTTGAATATGCAATACCACCCTCACCACGATGCCCAAAGAGAGATAGTGCTACAAGTTGGCGAATATTGCGGCAGGAAAAAGAGAGCATAAGTAGTTGCGCACCACTGAAACTACGAGCAAATTTCTGGACAAACCGTCCCTAACCCCACACTTTTCAGCCAGAATCTCTATTTGTTTTAGTCGACACCATAGGGCTCCATCAGTTCCTATTGCTCGCTGTAGATGTGATACTTTCGTTTCTTTGCATTGAAGCTGTTCCGACTACACCCTTCTCGAACAGCCCGATTGCAGCCAATGAAGAAGTCAATCTTATCACAATCTCCCGACAAAGTAGCTTAGGTGTTAAAATTACTGCCGGAGACTCTGCACAGTCATCTACACTATCTGTTTCCGGTGGGTTCGTTCGAACAATCACTGATGAAGACATCGAAATGTTTAGTTTGGATGACGAAACATTGCAAAACGCCATTTATAAATTGCAGGGGAAAACGCTGGACGACATCTTCCTTCGCAGCCCTACCCCATGGGACGATTTATATGTTACCTATGACTGACCTGAGGTCACTGCTCATCTATCGGCTATATCAAGTGAAACTTTGGAAGTTGGGGCTGTACCTGAAATCGTGAAGACAGAAGAGATTACCAACGACTCGGACCAAGTCACTAGTCTCTCCGTCAGGATAACCACAGCTCAGGAAAACTCGTTCTCTACAGAATGGTCTGACACGAGTACAGTTGGAATTACAGAGATTGTTTCGTATGGGGTGACGCTCGGAGCAAGTAATCTAGAGGTCAGAAAGTCATATACTTACGAGTGGTCATGGGGAGTGAGTGAATCCCAGACTGAGACGGTGACAATTGGCAGTACATCCGAAGCCTCAGTGGAGCTAGATCCGGGAGAGAAAATCTATTCTAGGCTTTCTGCGTCGCGGGGAACATTGAGAGCATTGGTGACTTATGAACTGAGGCTGAATGGCTACGTAGCTACCAACTATGACCCGGCGTACGAAGGTCATCACTTTACGGCATTTGGTGTGGATGGAGTGCTGGGTGCAGCCGGGACTGACCTGACGAAGACCATTACGGAAGTCATTAAAGTCGACTTCTTCTCCGTTGGGACTGTTTCGATGCAGAACGAGCCACCACAGTAAGGCACTAGATCTATCAAGTTAGTTTCTGTGGCGCGCTTGCGCCAGCTACGTGCAAATATGCGCTGCAAGACCTGTATGAGTTGATAAGTAAAGTAAGTGCATCATCAATGTGTGTTTGCTGTAGGGCCCTGCAAAGCTTGATATCGGTTGCTTGACAGTGGTACTGTCTGCCGAAACCTCTTCTTTACAACTCCTAGCTCGGCAGTAACTTTACTGTGGTCCAGCACGCACTCGCTATGTTTAGACTACGTATTGTGTCTTGTAGTTGCTTTCGACCCAGTTACAGTATCTCGAGATGGGAGATCTGAAACCCTAGCTCGCAGCTACAGTGTACGTTCGCCGGCCAGAGCCTTGCTTTCCGATTGGCTGAGGTGTCGAGATTGCAGATAGCAAACCCTACAAAATACCATCCGACAGACCTACTGACAACAGAGGAGCGGCATGAGAAATTTGCTCTTCGCCAATCGTTTCTCTCGGCGTTGGAGTGGGATTATCTTTTCATGAGAAGAACCGCCGCCCACACCGTGACAGTATGAATTTCGGCTATGTGGTGAGCGAGCCGGCCACTCCCGCGATCATGTCGAATTGGAGAGCGGAACGGAAGCCGAAGCGCCACCGCGATGCCGTCAGTGATGCACTAAATGTAGTCACAGAGGGGGGTCGGGTGGAAAGAGCTTGAGATCAGGTGGAGCCGCAACGTCGAGCGGTGATCATCTGGGCTCACTGCTGGGGAGGGGGGGTGGGATGCATGCTCGCCGTAAACGAGGCGCATTCACTGTTCATTCTGTTTGGTCGGTGTCGGGAATATACCGTTTCTGCCAAACTAGCAGGTACTGGCCCCTCGCCTATGGTACAGTACAGCACCGCGGAACACTCTGAACTGTGCCTGTACTTAATACTCGACCTTGTACACTAACCCTCTGTCCTCTTAACGGAATCAACCCTCCGCATTCCGACAATTCCTCCCTGCTTTGCGTTATTCCGGTTTCTTCTCCACCATGGTCATCGTTCATCTTCAGGTCAAACCCCATGTGACCGCCTTTCTCACTTGCCAACCCAGTCTTTTTTATATCAAGCCCTTGCATTCCCTCTGTCATCATCGGCGTTCTCTCTCCCGACGCCGTCGCCCCTTCCCTATCCATGCTCCCACAGCTAGAGTCGACACTCCTTCTCCTTCCCCTCGAACCTCCTCCACGACTCTTCGCACCTCGACTCTCCGCACAGTCCCCCCCTCCCTCTTGTCGAATACTCTGTGGGACTATGCCTGGCCTCGCGCGCTCCTTCTGGTTGTGGCGGCTGTGTGGGGGACGAATTTTGCTACGGTCAAGCTTGTGCAGACGGGTGCGCACGCCGTCCCCTTGGGCACCGCCGCTCTAGCTCGCTTCTCTTTAGCAGCCCTTGTCCTGCTCCCCCTCGCCCTCCGCGAGCATCGTTTCGACATCAAGCTCCCCAACCTCGGCCTTTCCACCCCCTTTCTGCGTGACTCAGTTGCCATCGGTCTGGCCCTGTGTGTCGGCTATGGCGCGCAGAGCGTGTCACTACTTGGAACCGAAGCAAACAAGAGCGCTTTCATCTGCTCGCTCGCCGTTGTCATCGTGCCCCTTCTCGAGCGTGCTGCACACGCTTTGGGCGTGGAGAAAAGGGCAATAAGACAGGGGGAAGGATCAGTGTGGGTGGAGTGGGGCGCGCCGGGGTTGGCGGTGCTAGGGGTGGCGATGCTGGAGCTTGGTGGGGCGTCTGCCCCGTGCAGCGGGGATGCGTGGGCATTGTTGCAGGCGGTGGGTTTTGCGATGGGCTTCATCGGAAACGCGCGTGCGTTAGCGCGTTACCCAGGGTACACTCTGTCGATCACGGCGGTACAGTTGGCCACGGTGGCTGCAGGGTCTGCATTGTGGGCGTTGACGGAGGCGGGCGTCAGTTCAGGGTGGGGAGCGATGCCGGATGTCCGGGCAGCATTTGGGACGTGGGAGACGGGGACGGCGGTGGTGTATGCAGGGGTAGTGACGACGGCGGGGACGGTGTGGTTGGAGAATGTGGCACTGTCAAGGGTGTCCGCGAGCGAGATGGCGTTACTGCTGTCGACGGAGCCGTTCTGGGCGGCGGCGTTTTCGGGGGTGCTCTTAGGGGAGCATATGGGTGTGCAGGCGGTGGGAGGAGGGGCCGTGATTCTGGCGGCGTGCGTGTTAAATCAGTGGGAAAAGCTTGGGATGGGGAAGAAAATGAAAGAGTGGAAAGGGTGGGCGCCCTGGGGGAAGAAACAGAGGGGCGCCATGGGGATGGTGCAGTCGATGTTGGGGAGGCGGTGCCTGACCACTAGCTTCACGATGAAGACTGGAGGGGAGGATGCACTCCATGCGTTGAATTGCATAGGAGCGGAGCAAAGGGCCCCACAAAGATCTACAAAGGAAAGACTCAGTCGATGGGATGATAGAGTAGAGTAGAAAGGAAGATCCGTGAAATGCGTGACGGTAAACACAATGTATATACAAAGAAGAAATCCTTTCCCCTCATACGCTCACTCTTCACTCCTCACCTTCGTCCGCCTCTTGTAGGATTTCATCCTCTTCTGCCCACCTTACCCTTGCCTTTCCCGCCCTCTCAATCAAGTATACAATCAACCCAACAAACGGAATCCTCACTCCCGCCCCAATGCCCCCCCCTACCCGTCCGTCCCACACCCTCCTACGCACATCATCTCTCACCATCCACGTCTGAAATACGGCAAACACCAACAAGTCGATTGCAAACGAGTGTGCCAAGATATCCGTCTGCACCAGACCTATAAACGACGCCCATCGCTCCGCAATCCCCCCATACTCCGGTCTCGCAAACAGCGCCCAGGGCACGGACACGGCCGCCACGACCACAGCAATCCCAGGCAATGCCGCTGAGTCGGCAAAGCGCTGCAGCTTGGAACGCTGTCGACGCGGGATGGCAACAAGCTTGGCCGTGGGCGGCGTGCGCAAGGCCAGGTAGGGCAGGTAGAAGATGTTGGTGAGAATAGGTACGGCGAGTAAAAAAGGCGTGGCGGGCAGACGCACCTCCTCCACGTCGAGAGGGTCGCCCACGGGCGGGGCTGCAAGGTCTTCGCAGATGAAGCAGACGAGAAGGAGGGCCCAGACGACGACAAGGTTGAAGATGGCTTCCAGCATGGGGTGTAGAACGGGAGCAAGGCCAGGAAAAACGAGCGGAGTTATGTAGACGAAATTGAGCGAGAGCTGAAGAGCTTCATTGAGGGCTTGGAGGGGTTGCAGCGGGCCCGTGGGGGACAGGAGAAAGAGGTGAGACATGTAGGCGGCGTAGGCGACAGAGGGAATAGGGGAGGGACGTAGAGCACTTCGTAGAGGGGATCGCGGAATGAGGGGTAGAGTGGGGCATGTTGTTGGAGCTTGTTGAAAAGCGAGGCGGGGGCGGGGGCGGGGGCGCAGAGGGTTGAGGGTATGGACAAAGGCAAAGGACGCCATGTTTAGATCATACGAGCGCGGACGACACGACGAATGGAAGAGGAAGCGAGGAGATTGGATACCCATTGTTTACAAAAACAATTGCTTCGAGTGTTGAGAACGAGGACCACCATGAGCTAGTTAGCTAGACTCGTGGGTCTCGGGCGCGGAAAGAAATATGCAGCGGGATAAGTGCAACAGCGCGCAGTGAGAACGATCTCCAGCTGCATCTACTGTAGCCCAGCAATCCGATCTGACAATCGCGGGGCGGTATGTACTGTACTGTATTGGATGCACGAGCACTCGCCATGGTTTCATTACACGTGTGAACGTGTGCACGCGTATGAAGAAGAAGAGATGCGAATGGATGTGCATGCCTCACATCCGGAACAACTGCCAATCTAGATCACCACGTGCATCGCCTTCGCTCCACCACAAACCATCTCCCTCAGCAACCCATTTGGTCTGGATCCAATCCCGATTTCCCGATCTCTCCTCCCAGCTCATGTGATCACCGCCACTGCCTTACTTATCCACACCACTTCTTCAATGCAATCACCCTCGCATTACTACCGCCTCCACTCCCGCACTTTGTCCTCCTCGCTCTCTGCCTTAGCTCCACTTTCACCTCCCATTCTGTTTTCACCCCCTCGTGTCCTTCTCTTCCTCTCCTCTGCGGAATCCTCGATGGACCTCCCTGCTTTTGCTCCGGGAGCTCCGCTCACCCCTTCCTTACGTCACGTCGCCCTCACTGCGCGGCATGTCCCCCCTCCGCGTCGTTCCCGTCGACGCCATCTCGTCCCTGTCATTGCTTCCGCCGCACAACCTCTTCCTCGCCGCACCTTTCTCTCTTCCTCCGCGCTTGCTGCCCTTGCCGCCGCTGCCGCAGCCTCGTCGAGCACCAACGTGGCACCTGCACTCGCTGCAGACCGCTTCGTAAAACCGCCCGCCTGGACGCAGGTTGACCTCGAGTCGCAGGTCACCATCTTCGATATGGACTTTTCTCCAGTTGAACCCAATCATGGTTTTTTGGTCGGCTCTCGCGGCACCGTAGCAGAGACGTTTGATCGTGGCGTCACGTGGAAGTCGCGCTCGTTTGCCCGTCTTGATGCCGATGAAGAGCTCAACTATCGCTTTGAGGTGGTCACGTTTCGTGGCTCGGAGGGCTGGGTTATCGGCAAGCCCTCCTTGCTCCTGCATACCGGCGACAGCGGTAAGACGTGGGAGCGCGTCCCATTGTCACCAAAGCTCCCAGGAGAGCCCGTCTCAATTACGGCGTTAGGGCCGGAAAGGGCCGAGATGACAACGAATGCAGGCGCGGTGTACGTTACGGAGAATGCGGGCCGAAATTGGAAGGCGCAGGTGCGCGAGACCATTGATGCCACGCTGAATCGCACCATTTCGTCGGGTGTGACGGGCGCGAGTTATTTTACGGGGTCTATCATCTCGGTACTGCGTGATGGGCAGGGGGCTTATTTGGCCGTGTCGTCGCGGGGGAACTTTTTCTTGACGTGGAAACCGGGGCAGGACTTTTGGATCCCGCATGCTCGGGACTCGTCGCGCCGCATACAGGCTATGGGCTTTGTGAACAATAATGTGAACGACGGTGTATGGATGGCGACACGAGGAGGCGGGTTGGCAATGACGGAGAAGAGTCCCGATTTGGAGTCAACAGATTTGCTCAAGTTCGACAAGGTGGATATTCGTGCGGGGGGGTATGGCATATTGGATGTTGCGTTCCGTCCAGGGACAGAGGAGGTATGGGCGGCATTGGGGGGAGGAAGTCTTTATCGCTCTTCGGACGGGGGTAAGAACTGGGCACGGGATAATCAGGTGGACAAGGTGGGCGCGAATATTTACAAAATCAAATTCTTCGACAGCAATACGGGCTTTGCTCTAGGGTCTAATGGGTTGGTGCTTCGGTATGACCGTCGCAACACGGCATGATAGGGGGTTGCAAAGGTGGGGTTGACGGAACTTGGGATAAACGGCGCGGGTCGAGCGTCTGTTAGTATTTTTGTGTGTGTGGTAACAGGAAACTTTTCACTTCTTACAACGGCTTCACATACTGCCAGGAAACTGCCGCGTCCAATGCCATGCAGCCTCGAAAGTAGGTACACCGACTGTCGTCATAGCAGAGGCGATGAGTCACGCATCGCTATCACATTGTACCTCAGTCGTCATTTGTGAGACTGTCACCTTTCATGCTCCTTTCCTTTCTGCTTACGGCTTCCCCCCCTTCCCCGATGGTGAAGCGGCTCCTTTAGGCTCTGGTGCGGCTCCGGCATTAACCGAGTCTGCAAAATACGGTGGTTTCTTGAGCGCCACGCCATACTCTCTCAACGCGCGCTCCAGGTCGTCAACCGTGAGCGTAACCTTGAGGTCCCTTGCTGGCCCCTTGCGCAGCGCCGGTTGCGCGCTCTGTCGTAAGCGCGAGTGCGCAATGGCATCGTTGGCCACGTCCGCCAGAAACTTTTGCGCGGCTAGCGCAATTAGCCGCTCTACGCGTGTGTCATCCGTGTGAAAGCCAGCGCAGGAAAGGTGGTACCGCACAAGTTCATCGGGCAGGGCAGGCGAGTATTCGGAGAGACTCGCCACAAATTTTTCTAGCTCCTCACGATCCAGCGCGTGGGATCGGTCCATGGCGGAAACAAAAGAAAGCCAGAAGGGTACAAAAAGTGACGAGTCGGAGAAGAGCAGCACGAGACTTAGCTTAGACTGTGGGGAAGGGTGAAGGTTGGTACTGAGAGCGACTGCCTTCAGGTATATGGGAATGTGGAAAAAAAAGGTATCCGTTTCTGGACATGTGGGAGAGAACAAGATTTGTGAAGGGTAGGGTTATTGCTTGGATAACCTCAAATTTTTGGTACTGTTTTACTGAAGCGTTTGCGACGAGCTTCATTGCTTTCAGCTTTGCGGGACTGTAGAATGCAGTTACTCAGAAAGCAGTCGTCAGGGTAGCATTCTCCATCAAGGTGAATGCCCTGTATCGATGTCTTCAGCAGTTTTGCTGGGAGGCTTGGCCTTTGCATGTGCACCTTCCACCTGGTGGCATGACGTCTCGACGTCAACCACCCGGTGTTCCTCACCAACACCAAACCATGTTCGTCATGCACCACTCGTAACCCCCTTAACGGCCACCCGTCCTGTCTGCATGGCCCAGAGCAGCTTGGGGATTCCAAACCAATTTGAACCGCTTCCTCCGGGTACGACCTCTCTTCTGCTTCGCGTCCCCACAGACAGTCCCAACGCCCTTAACGCCTGGTTACGCGATTGGGCGCATGTCTTTCTCTTCTCCGCGCAAGGCAATCTACCAGTACCTCTTTCTCTGGACAACGAAGGCTTGGACACCCTCCTCTACTTTTACGCGTCTGCAGGCGAGTGCCGCGGCGCACTCCGTCTTGTCGTCGTTTCGCCGTACAACCAAGCAGATTCGTCACATTGCTCCGGCACTTGCGTGCTATGTGTATCGTCTTCGTCACTTTTCACCAATCCCAGGGGGACGAAGTCGGCTACCTTGCCTGGCGAGCGGCGCATTGTGCGCGCGCTGTTCGCAGACATAGTGAAAGAGTTTCCTGCAGATGTTACAGTGCTTTACAAACCGGCTTATATCCGGCTTAAGCGTAATGACACGGTCGGGACGAGAAGGGTATCGACAGATGTGGTGACAGCGCTGGTGGCGGTGTTTGTAGCTGATGTACGTGGTGGGGTTGCGAGCAATGTGAAAAGGTTTGTGCAAACGTGGGGAGCACAGTTGCAGTTTGGCGGTACTGCGCAGGGCATATTCGCTACTGCACGAACTCCGCCTATCTCCGCCGAGGTTCTGGAGAATGGGTTGAGGATCAGATTGGTATCGGGTGGGCGGTGGCGGGGGAGGCCCTGTGAGGTGGAGTTTAGTGTGAGGAGACGTAGACGGGGAAGAACACTTTTCAGGGAAAAAGGGACACATGGACGACAAGCTTATGACGAGCATCAGCGCGTATCCGCTTATACATACCCTGAACAAGCTGACAAGACTTTGGTTCTCGTCTCGGCGTCATTACCAGAGGATGGTGGAACAAGAATTATTTTGAAACGGTACGGATTGTTCTTCGAACACTTTACTTCCTGTGTCCTGACCACGTTTAGATCCTTTTCCGTTTTCCATACTGACTCAACATTTTATGGCGGCGGCTGATTTGAGTATGACCAGGTTTTCTGCAGATCTGCGTGCAAAGTTTCCGGGTTCTCGAATCCACTCCTCGCAGAGTGCATGACATAATGCTATTGTTTTTGATCAACAATCTTTCACAATATAGAGTAGATGATGGGGGATGTGTCGTACAGTGCTTACTTTGCAGCGGACTTTGCAAACATTCCGGTTTTCAGTGAGGCAATCTTGTCGCTGGCTGCTATGTATAACTGATTCTTGACGCCAGGGACCACACTCGGCGGTCCTGGCGGTCTGTCTACAGCAATCCAATCTGTTGGCTCAACGAAAGTGTCGCTGCGGTTTAGCACGTCGAACACAGCAACCCCATTTCCAGAACCCACGAAAAGCCATCGGTTGTCAATAACGCACAGGTGGCTGGACACTCCAGAAAAGCCTGTCTGTCCCCATCGGTGAAGCTCCTTTGACCAATCGTAAATTACTCTTCGATTGTCGGATACTCGCAGAGTTCCATCTGCTTCCTTGATCAACTTGTACTCCACGAGTTGAGGCTTCCGCGGAGAAGATGTTGTGATAAATAGCCTGTCATCCACGACTCCCAACCCGGTCGGGCGATCTAAGTTTTCTACAAGAAGCACTGGTGAGGTCGGAAGGCCGGTGCTTATCGAATCGATAATGTGCAGTGCAGGAATGTAGTAGACATTTTGCGACGCTTGTTCCATCATATTTGGTGCATCCAGGCCTCTATCAAAATCATCGGCCGCTGATATGAGTCCAAATGTTGGGTCCGAGAAAAACAAATTTCCATCACCGTCGACATGGATGGAGTGTGGCGAATTAAGTTTGCTGCCATTGAACGCTGATGCAACTGTTATAACGCTCTCGACGTGTGGTACCAGGCTAGAGTTCGAGGTCTGCGAAGATAACGTGAGGAGAGCGACGTCCCGGGCTGCGTTGCGTGCTAGAGCGACCCTGACATGATATCGCGAGGTTTTGTAATGAGACATCCCGGCTACACCAGGTCGACGCAATACGCCAGCAGACATATTGGGAGGTGCCCCGCCTGCATTTTTTAAAAGTGGGACTATGAGGATGGGTGCATTCGCTTCAACCAGATAGAGTTCATTTGTTGCGATATCTGAAACGAGAAGTTTTCCTGAGAGTGGTACGGGAAGCATCAGAATCGCGCTAACTGAACAGAGTGATGGTGGAAAAAACTGGAGAGCGTCGTTCGAAAACCAGATGGAGGTAGATGACTGTACAGGTACGGAACTCGACCTGGAGAGCAAAAGTAGGAGCCGCAGTGTGACGAAAAATGTTCCGCTCGGCAACACAATGACAATGAACAGTAACGTTGCCGATGTTTTCGGATATCGTGGGAATGATTTCATGTCTTGGGATCTGATGAGGAGTGTGCAAACTGGCAATGGGTTTCGCATTCAGATTCGCACAAATAGACGGACAGCATTCTTTATAATTCCGCCCGTCGGGAAGATGGGCAATCTTACTGACCCTAAGTTTCTGTTAATTCAAAAGCCCGGGAATGCAGTTGTAGAGCAACACGAGGTAAGTACTATCGGACATGTAAAAGATCAAATTACCGAGCACCAAACGTGGATCTATCTGCTGTTGTAGATATTCGGAGCTTAACGTGGCTTCACTCGTGCTCTATTGCACCCACCGACCTTCTAGCGGACAAAACTCGTGTGACCGCCGAGTCTACATCAAGCATTTCTATAGGAGCACAACTCGTCCGTTGTCACGGATACATGATTTCTACCGAACACTTTTCCATTGAACCAATTGCTCGTCTGTGTGCGATCTTTTGCGACAACCAGAAGGATCTACGGCCTTCAAACGTTTCAAGCAAAAGACACCAGTTCATCATGAATTTTTTCGTGTGGATGTGTACTGGAAAAGTACCCCTTGCAACAATCCACAATTGCGGGTCGCGCGGCGACAAGAACAGATGGGTGGTTAGGGTATCTCGAATGCTAGATCTCTCTAGATGAGAACGCGCCTTGGCCGGCTAGGCTACACCAAACTATTGCGATTAAAATCTGCAACTGCGAGCTTTTTGACGAAGCGAGTTGAGCGCTACATTGCTTGAAAGAAGGGACTCGAGTGGCCATCTTTTTGCAACAATTCTCTCACGGGAATCCTTGAGCCACCAGGTTTGCTTTCAGACATCACCAAATGTGTAGAGAAATTGTAGCCAAGCTTCGCAAGTGTTCTTCGTGTAAATAAATTACTCATCAAAACCAGGCTACTTTCCTGTCTACGCGCCACCTGCAAGGCGACAACTCCGATGTTAAGAGCGATATGTGCCCACGATCTGGTGTCTATTGGACATTGGATTTGGCCTCAGATGAGGCCAACGGACCACCAAGAAAGTACGTAAAGTATATAATACGTATGATGAATATGCTAGTTGTTGTACGTGCAATTTGCCTCACCCCCTTTTATGATATCGAAGCAAAGGGGAGCGTACTCTGTTGCACTAAAATTCTGGCTGAGCAAAACCTTCGCTGAGTTTTTCTACAGCTCCACTCTGCCCGAATAGAGTATTCAAAGACCTACAAGTAGATATGAAGAACAGGGAAATTGGACGTCTCCTTGATCCTTTAATATCTCCGCGAAATTTGGCCTCATATGAGGCCAAATGTCCAACTGACACTAGCTAGCTAGTTATTAGGACGAGCAAAAGCTCATCTCTGATGTCAACATGGCAAAAATATTTTTCTGATTATTTGCAGGCGTACTATCCATACCAGGAATGAGGTCATCACACTCGCAATCTTCCCAAGTTGTGCATTACAAACTCGGAGATCGAACTTTTTTCTTGATAACCCCAGTATGCTAGCTTTTGCAACTCCAACTCCTATTTCTCTCGTTACAGTCCAGGCTCTCTCACTTAGGAGCCCCAACCAAAACAATGTTCCTCACACGATATCCTCATGCAATCCGCCGCATCATGTCGCGGTGCCTAGACGAAGATTTGGGCGGCTCATGGCAGCGATGGCCGCTGGGCTGACACTTCCAGACCTCGCCCGTTCTGTAGCCGCCGACGTGTCCACAAACGAGAAGCTCACTGATACAGAGGAAAGCGACGCTTACGGATATGCGTTTAAGGTTCCAGAGAATGGCTGGACGCGTACAACAGGATCGCTATCGTCGTTTAGACTTGCGACTGTGTACTTGTGCGACGAGGACAAGGACTCCAATGTCAGTATGGTTGTTACGCCCGTACCGGGCGATTTTCGGAAGCTCACATCGTTTGGCACCATGGACAATGTATTGGTAGGTGGGATAGAGTACCTGAAGTCTTTTCAGCCTTTTTGCATTTTCAGCACGCGGTTCATGCCGTAACTCAATTTGAACTAACAAACCATTGCCTGTTTCTTGAACTTTGCACGAGCAGGATACCATGGTACCACGTGGAAAGAAGGGGATTGATGGAACCGTGATATCATCCCGAATGGACCCGGCAAAGAACGCTTACGTGGTCGAATATACAATTAGCACAGACGGGCTTAGTCGGCATCTAGTAACAATCTTCTCGCTGCAACCGGGCAGATATCTGCTCACATTGACAGGCCAGGCTCGAGAAGAGAACTGGAAGGCACGAGAATCGGTGCTCAGAGCTATAGCAGACTCGTACACTTTAGAGAAGATGGACTAGTCGTCATCAATTGATTCTGAACAAATCAGCACGATGTTGAAGAAAATTTTCGGTCAGGTTCTAGAGCTCTCTTGCAAGTCTCACCAGACATGCTTGGGTTTGAAAAGGATGGTTGTGATTGCTGCGGGAGGTGGCATCGCAGGAGAAACAGCATACGAGACTTATACAGAATGCCAGTAGTAGATGACTAAAGCGTGTTTCGCTACAGAAGCAAACTAGACTTTGTCTAAAAATTGACCTCGACGCAGTATAGAAAATATAGAGATCAAAATCTGCTTACCAGTGGGACCTGAATACACTTTTCCCATCGTTCACATCGGGGCAGAATTTTAGCATCAGGTACAGGCTGCTGCCCCGCCATTCCTAGTTGCAGTAAACGAGCTGGCAAAGGAGGACCAGGGTGGGGACAAAATTGTTCACTCGCGTTCGTCGAGCTGTAGTTTAAAGTAGCATCCGGATATACTACGTGCCATGTAAGAATCACGGAAACGAGCTGGAGGAGAACCATGTCTGCTGCGCGGTCTACACGAATCTACGCAGTGTGTGTAGGTACAAACCTTCTACTGCAACATTTACTAGTGCGTCTGGTGACGAGAGTCCGCGGCCCACTTTTGCACCAACGCGTCCATCTCAATTCCGACCATCGGTGCACCCAAGTTCTCAGACACAGATGCAAGCACTTTGGGCTTGTCGTAATTGGCCACGGCCTTGACAATCGCCTCTGCTCTCTTCTTTGGGTCCTCACTCTTGAATATACCACTGCCCACAAACACACCATCCATCCCTAATTGCATCATAAGGGCCGCATCGGCCGGCGTTGCCACACCTCCCGCCGCAAACTGCACAACAGGCAACCGACGCAGCTCCTTGGTACGCCGCAGCAAGTCCAACGGGGCGCCAATCTCCTTGGCAAACGTGTACAACTCATCATCATCCATGAGAGTGACCTTGCGAATCTCCGCTGCCACCTGACGCGCATGACGCACCGCCTCAACGACATTCCCGGTCCCTGCCTCGCCCTTTGTCCGAATAAAGGCGGCACCCTCCGCAATCCTCCTCAAGGCCTCCCCCAAGTTCCTGCACCCGCACACAAACGGCACCTGAAATTTATGCTTATTGATATGATGCAGATCATCGGCCGGCGTCAAGACCTCGCTCTCATCGATATAATCAACCTGAATGGCCTCAAGAATCTGGGCCTCCACAAAATGCCCAATCCTTGCCTTGGCCATGACCGGGATGGACACGGCCTCCTGGATCCCCTTAATCATACTCGGGTCCGACATGCGCGCCACTTGGCCACCTTTGCGGATGTCGGCAGGGATGCGTTCCAGGGCCATGACGGCACAGGCACCGGCAGCCTCAGCCAGACGCGCCTGCTCCGGGGTGACAACGTCCATGATGACGCCGCCCTTGAGCATCTGAGCAAGACCAACCTTGGTGGCATACGTGCTGCGTGCATCGTCGCCACCGGTAGGGGCAGGGGGGTTATCGCCGGCAAACTGGGTGCCGTTGAGCGAATGCGAGGTGCCACCGTTGGTGTGCCCGTTCTCCGGAGCAGACATGATGAGGGTTGTGTGGGAGAGAGGGTAAGTGGGGAGGGGGGTGGAGGACGAATGAAATCGGGCGGAAAGCGAAAAGGCTGGGAGCGGCTAGAGAAGACTTGAAAAAAAAAGTTGAGTAGGCAGGAATCTAGCAAGAGTTTCCGGGCAGGGTGGGAAATTTGTAGGAAGGAGCACTGCACTTGTTCTTCAACGTGTGGGGTGATGTGGGTGCAAAAGTTTATGTGCGGCGAGGAGTTGTGGTTGAAAGGGGGGGTAGGAGGACGGGGGTGGAGGCGCACAAGCACAGATGCGCAGGCGTGCGCTTCTTTGTGAGGAGAGCAGAGAGAGGACAGTGAGTGGGTAGGGGGGGAGGAGCGTGTGTGTGTGTGTTGAGATCAAGGTTGCGTGGCGTGCGAAACGTGACAGTTTGGGTGTGCATGGGGCACGCATGTGAGCCGCAAGTTTTTCGCGTGCAACGGTTGGGGGCAGGGGGAGGCGGATTGGGCCACTGCAATCACCACATGCAGTCGTTGAAAACGCCGCCAGGAGTAGTCACACTATCGTGACGGTACTCTACGGCTGTACTGTTTAGCGCACCGTGAGATGCTCGCTCGTGTGTGTGTAAGTGGGGAGTCGCAGGGGAAGAGTAAACAAGAACAAGGGAGAGCAGGTGGGAAGGATTAAGCTTTGGCTTACGCTTCCACTACGGTTGGCCTCTCTCGCTCGGCTCTAGCGAGCTACAGCTACTGTAGCCTTAGGATTAATGCTTGGAAGACGAGAAAGAGTGGTGCTTGTATTTCTTTTTGCTGCGGAATCTCGCAGCTGCTGCGCCATTGTCCACATCCCCACAACCTTATCCAGACGCTATCTGAATTATATTCACAAATATCTTACAGTACTTTCTTCAGAGGCTTTTTCTCACATACTGGTACTCTCTCTCTCCAGCTAGTCCAGTTAGAGAGAATGAGCTAGTAGGCATTCCCAGATTATCTGAATTTCTAGTCGCATCCTCCGCTGTTTAGAGAAGAAATTTCGCAGCTGTGCAATAACACGCGCGCGCACCCCGCATTACAAAGCACCAATTTTACATCGCTCGCTTCCCCCACTCACACCATCCGTTCCCTGTGCAAATACAAAAATATCTCTTTTTCACTCTTCCACAACTGTATCCTCATCCTCATCCTCATTCTCACCCTCATTCTCACCCTCATTCTCACCCTCATTCTCACCCTCATCCTCATCCTCATTCCCCGCCCCGACACCTTGCCCCCCCTCGTTCACTCCTTTGTCCGCCCCTTCA
The DNA here is from genome assembly GCA_032356245.1 of Endocladia muricata. Taxonomy (NCBI): domain Eukaryota; phylum Rhodophyta; class Florideophyceae; order Gigartinales; family Endocladiaceae; genus Endocladia; species Endocladia muricata. Next base: position 2,078 of record JAUKWC010043832.1, on the reverse strand, counting down.
TACCACCCCACCGCATCCGCAAACACCTCGGACACCTTTTCCCACTTGAGTAGCACGTACCTCGACTCATCCCGATCATGCTTTCCCCGTACCACTCTCCAAGTCCTCAACACCCTCCCCGCCACTCGCATCCCCTCCTCTCTCGCCTCTTCCCACAAACTCCCGAGGCACCCCCTCCCCACCTTTTCCACCTCCCCGCCCCGCACCTCACACGCCGCCAGCACGCACCCCAACGCCACCACCCCTGCCCCGCGCCACGACACCTCCTCATCCAGCAGCGCCACCATAGCCGCAAACTGAGCAGCCTCCTCCAGTCCCTTGTCCCACCCGCAACGCGCCAAGTGCGACACCACGCTGACGTGCGTCGGCGCCGTCAGACGGAACTGCAGCGCGTTCAACACAGTCTCCTCCATTGCGAGCACGGCGGCGCGCCGGTACATGTGGTCACAGATGAACACTACGTCGGAGATCGACGGCGGGTCCGACTCCTCGATCTTGCACGCGAGCAGCATGCATACCACAGCGAGAAGCTGCAGGTCATCCCGCGGCACTGACAGCGTCGCGAGAGCACGGTCCAGATACAAAACCGCGAGAGACAGCGTCTGCTCGCGCGTCTGATACTCGTTGGCCACCTCCATGAGCCAGTCCACCAGCACCTCGCGAATTGCCGCCGACACTTTGGTAGACCGGCATCCCCACTTCACTGCGGCGGGACGCGCAAAGATGGTGCGCACCATCAGGTCGTCGGGCGTTTCCACTGCGGACAACAGCGCCCCATCCACAACAACCGCCGCATCGAGGGTGGATGTATTCACCACCACAGTCTCCTCCTCCTCCTCCTCCTCCCCCTTCTTCTTCGTCTTCGTCTTCGTCCTCGTCCTCGTCCTCGTCCTCATCCTCGCCTTCCTTCTGTTCGCCATATGCTCCGTCGACTCACTCACCTCGCTTGTCCCAGTGAGACACTCCCTCACATGCTCCACGTCGCGCGCCACCTTTCTACGCTTCGATGCACGCGTACGCACCAACAACTCCACCTCCACATCCACCTCAAGATCCGCCCCATCCACCTCTTCACTGTCGTCATGTAGCTTGCGCACGCGCTCCGAGCGCCTGCAACCTCCGCCGCTTTCGACAATGCCGCGGGGACGCTTCTTGGCGGCAGATACGCGCTTGCGGGCATGGTTGGCGAGCGGCTGCCGGTCAACATTCGCACGGGACGCCACATGCGACAGCAACACATTTCCCAGCGGTGGTGCCATGGCGGTTTTGGTCTCGCTCTACCAGCTCTGCCCCTCACCACGTGCAGTGAGTGGCACACTGCGACAATCGCACACAAACAGGCAGCCAATGCACCCGGCAAAAACCCCAAACACCGCGTTTGCGTTTTCCGTGCGTGCGGTTTGTGTGTGTACGAAACCTCTGCCTACAAGTAATCGTCGCCCGAGCACGCGGGGGAAGCAGGTGAAAGGTAGGTAGGGTTCGGGAAGTGGGGGGAAGGGGGTAGAAAGCAATGCAGGGGCGAGCAAAGGGGAAACGGGTGTTGGCGGCAAAGCGCGGCAAACGCATCGGTTCAAAAAGAAAATGGCGCAGCGCCCGGTGGCAGCCGCAAGCTCGCCCAGTGCTCACACGAGCACGGCAAGGCGGCCTGCCACAGGCGACTGCGAAAAAAGAAGCGGAATATACATAAAAACAACAGAAAAAAGTGCGCGCCCGCCACCGGTGTGTGAGCACACAGCACACCACCAAGCACCTCATTTCGGGGGGCGGGGAGGGGGGAAAGACGAGAGTAGGAGGGGGCATGCGAGTGGGGGGAGGAGGTGAAGGGGGTAATACTGTAGAAGCGTTGAAAAAATTTAGGAGGAGAGAGATGTTTCTCTGGACGGGGGGCCGATGGAGTTGCAATTGGCAAGGGTGCGTGTAGGGGCACCTGCGCGTCGCGCCAAAACACGTGCACCTCCGCGCCTCCTGTAGCCCCGTCTACCCGATACACTAGCCAGGAGTGGACGGAGGGACAGTATACTGGCATGTTGGTCCCCTGCAGGGGGGGGAGACGCAAGGGGGGCCCGGACGTTGGGGTG
>JAUKWC010043821.1:0-11154 GCA_032356245.1 Endocladia muricata | reverse complement strand
TTTGGTATTTTTTTCTGACCACTGACCAGGAAAGTCAGTAGAAGAAAACTGAGGATAAGAAGGGGTTTTTTGTTCATAACATAAATTTAGACACGCGCTAAGATTGTTTTCAGATCTGCGGGTGAGTAGTTAACGGATTTCAGCGTTTTATGATCCGATTTGCGGTACACCAAAAATTTATCTCCTTCTTCCACAATATAACTTTCAACTCCTTTTGTTTGCTGATAATGCAGTTGGGTCGCCTCCGCTTCTGCTAGCGAAGCACAAGTTTTACTCATATTAGAACGTTGTACTTCGTCGAATAGCGTCCTGAATTGATCACCCAGACCAAATTCTAAAACGGCACCCGACAAAACGTATTGAATATCACAGAGAGCGTCCGCTATTTCGACCATATCTTTATCGGCGATGGCTTGCTCGAGTTCTTTTAATTCTTCCGATATCAGTTCTACCCGAAGCTGACAACGACCGGGAGCCGGAATAATCGGTTTGGGTTCGATGGGGTGTTTAAAAGTACGGTGAAATTCGGCTACCTGATTGAGTGCATCTAATTGGTCCATAGTAAATTTATTTGTTTAAAATATTTGATCGTAACTTAGTCACGGCAAAAATAGGAAAGTTTGTCAAGGTGACTCAATTCTTTCTATTATCTTTGTAAAAATGCTTTAGGCATTTTCATAGTATTTCAAAACTTAATATTCCAAAAAATAATTAAAATGAAAAATATATTCGGTTACGCAATTTGTCTGCTTTTTTTATGTTCTTCCTGCCAGTCTGAACCCAAAGAAACCGTCCGTACAACTACTCAAGTGGCCGACGAAACGGTTTATACGAAAGTAGATATTATGCCTATGTTTTCTGGCTGTGAAAGTGAACCTAAAGAGAAGCGTTCTGGCTGCGCTTCCAGAAAAATGTTTAATTATATTCGTCAGAATGTTCAGTACCCTGCGGCGGCTAAAGCCGAAAAAAAAGAAGGACGGGCGGTTGTATCTTTCGTAGTAGATAAGACCGGAAAGATCAGAGATATTGAAGTAGTTAAAAATCCGGGTCTTGGAATGGGGGAAGAAGCAAAGCGACTCATCAATACTTTTCCGGATTGGAATCCCGGGTTACTAAATGGTAACAAGGTAAACGTAAAATATATTATTCCTGTTACTTTTAATTTGTAATAGAACATTAGGTTAAAGAATAAGCGCCATTCCTAATTTTCGTACAGCCATTCCAGAATAGGTTCCATTGCCGTTTTGTACTTTTTGGAACTTCCCCGAAAATTATTGTGCATAAAACTAATAATGAGTAGTTCCCCTTTTTTATTTTTAAGATAACCACTTAAACAGTAAACACCACTCATGGATCCGGTTTTAGCAAAAACGTAGGGGCGGTCTTTACCACCGTACCAGTTTTTCAAAGAACCCGAAACACCACCCGCCGGAAATAGATCCAGTAATCGTTCGGTAGCAATCGTTTCCGGTAATTTTCTCAATACCCAGGCAATGCTACGGGGTGTTAGCAAATTATAACGGGAGAGTCCCGATCCATCGACCCAGCGAATATCATCCGCTATTGCCCGGAAAGTCTGCCTTTCTAATTGCGAAATTATTTGTCGGGTATTTAGTGTGTCCGTAAGTTTTCCACTCAGTGTTAATAATAGCTGCTCTGCGATAAAGTTATCACTTTCCTGCATCATTTTTTGGTAAAGTTCGTCGGAAATTTTTCTTTCGACGACCATTTTATTAGCTGATAATGGCCGTTGGTTTGGATCGAATATAATTTTTCTTTTGAGGGTATCCGTTAATAACGCAGCGATTAGTTCGGGTTGGTGATGGAAAGGTCGTGTCGTTTTAAATTTTCTCGTACGCAAATTTTTTGCGATGGAGAACTGATTTTTGGTCTCTGATCTGGTTATTTTACCGCCTCTCATATCGGGGTTAAACACCGAAGTTTGCTCAAAAAAAGTGGGCGAAATTAACAGGCGATTACCCGTGGGATTAGTAAAGGTTACGCGGTTTCCGTAGATTGGAAAAGGAGATTTTTCTACCTGGTACGTGTAAGAATAATCATCCCAGGCCCATCCGGCGCCGAATCGCTCGTCTGTAAAATTGGCGGTACTAAAAAGAAGCGTTCGCTCTGATCTGGATTGTATAAAATGATTAAAAATAGGATCCTGGGCTACCTGATCGTACAAAAAGCCGGGATCTCCGGTTCCCCAAATCCACAGGGTGTCGCGCTCCGATAAATACTGAAAACTGGGAATTTTCTCCCCCAGTCCTTCCAAAGTAGCGTATAGAGTCAGAATTTTAATATTAGACGCTGGAATAAAGCGGTGATCGGCTAGTTGCTGATAAATGACCTCGTTGTTAGCTAGTTTTTCAATATAAATACCCGAAAAATTATCTACCAGCAAACTATTACTACGTATCACCTCTTCTAAACTACCGTTGGCATCCTGCAATCCGGAACGGGACGTTTTACAAGCCGTAGTCAATACCAGCAGCCAGCACAAGATCAAAAACAACGGACGAAAGTACATTCTAATTATTGAGGTTAAAGATTTATTGATTTTGAAAAGAAACTTCCCCAAAAAATGACAATCTCTCATATTTTATTTTAAAAAATTACTATTTATCTTTTTTATTTCTAAAATTAGTGACTACATTTATCATGATTAGTCAAAACCCACACAGACTTCTTTCTGAAACCCCAAAGACTACAGTATCCCACACTAATGAGACCACGTTTATAAATTCAGACTTTTAGAATTTATAGGTAGCACAGAATCAAGACATTGCGATTTTATTATCTTAGAAGCGTTTTCGAAAAACAGAAGCTTATGATGAATTTTTATACCCAGCTCACCCGATCTGCTATTACCAGAGGGTTTGTACTTGCCGCATTATTTTCTTTTTTATCCATTATTTCGGTAAGTTCTGTAAAAGCTCAGGATATTCACTTTTCCCAATTTAGTAATGTTCCACTTCAACTGAATCCCGCACTGACGGGTGTATTTCTGGGAGACACGCGTTTCAACGGAAATTATCGCGCCCAGTGGTACGACGTACCGGTAACTTACCGTACCGGATACTTCGCGGTTGACAAAAAGTGGTATCTCTGCGAGGCCAAGACCCGCTTTATTGGTGGTGGACTGGTTTTTAACCACGACTGGGCCGGTGACGGAAATCTGGGAACTACCCAACTTGGATTAAATCTGGCTTATACCACCAGAGTAGCAAAAAAACATTATCTCTCGGCCGGATTACAAGTGGCTGGCTACCAGCGTTCGTTCGAAACGGATAATCTCGAATTTGATGAGCAGTTCAGTAGCAAAGGATTCGATCCTTCCTTTGCCAACAACGAAAACTTTTTCGATCAGTCGATCATTTATCTGGATTTCTCCGCCGGTGTTAACTGGCATTTCCAACATCCTAATCAAACAAAAAGAACCCGCTGGGATCTTGGCGTGGGACTATTTCATATCAATACGCCACAAAAGAGTTTCTGGGACGATCCAACGATCGAATTACCCGCTCGCTGGGCCATTCATGGTTTAGGTGTCTTTCAGGTAGGTGGCAAAACCGATGTGGTAGCTACGCTGGTAGGTGCCTTTCAGGGACCCCACACCGAGTACTTAATTGGTGGAGCAGTCAGACAACACCTTAATATGAACCGGACCAAAGAACTGGCCGTTCAACTCGGTCTTTCTTATCGTTTCAACGCCGAAGGTTTCGGTACGGGTGACGCGCTTATTCCGGCTATTGAAGTACACCATAAAGCCTGGACGGTGGGAATCAGTTATGATATCAATATTTCGGATATTAATATTGCGACCAATAATTTTGGTGGTCCCGAGATTTCGGTCATTCATACACTCAAAAAACCGGACGTGGATTTTTGTCCTACTTGTCCCGTTTATTTATAATACCTCGTTTCTTCTTACATAAATTACTAATCAGAACCGCAGCTAATGTATAAAATTATTTACCCTCTGATGATCGTCGGGCTGTTGTGTATCCCATTTTTTGCACAATCTCAATCTCTGAAAGCTTACCAAAAGGCGGCCGTAAAAGCGGAACAAAGAATGGACTATTCCGAAGCGCTCGCTAACTACGAAGTTATTATCAACGAAGCCGGAAAAGAAACGTCCGAGAACTATTACCGGGCCGCCGAAAATGCCCGGCTGTTGCGGGTTTATCCCGTGGCCGAACGGTACTACCAGCAAATCCTGAGTAGCGAGGAAGCCACCAATTATCCGATGACGGACTATTGGCTGGGACACGTCAAAAAGCGAATGGGAAAATACAACGAAGCTATTTTTCACTTTAATAATTACCTTTCCGGTAGTGGCGCTGCGGGCGGTACTTACACGGAAGTTGCCCAAAAAGAAGTGGAAGACAGCCGTTGGGCCGCTACCCGGACACTGGAAAAAGATCCCGTACAGATTAACCATTTGGATGAAAAAGTAAATTCACCGTACACCGATATGGCGCCGGTACTCCATAATGATAAATTATACTTTACCTCCCTTAGAGAAAATCTCGACGGGGGTTTCGGCGTTTGTGAAAGCCCGGTTACCCGGCTGTACACTGCGGATAAAGCTGGTGGCAATATGGCCGAAAATACCCTTGATTTTAATCAGGGTGGTACCAATGTAGCACATACCGCCTTTGGTAATAATGGCAACCACTTATATTATACGGTCTGCGATAGCAGAAATACAAATAAAGATAGCACCGACTGTCAGATTTACTATCGTAAAATGCGCAGCGACTCTACCTGGGGTAATGCGATTTCGCTGCCCGGAAATATAAATATGAACGGTTATAACACCACCCAACCGAGTATTGGGGTAGATAAAATTAACAATCAGGAGATGTTGTATTTCGCCAGTAATCGTCCCGGTGGAAAAGGGAAAATGGATATCTGGTATGCAACCATTGATGACAACGGTGACTTTTCTGATCCGGTCAATCTGGCGGCCTTAAATACCGTAGAAGATGAGATTACACCTTTTTACGACAGTGAATATCAGGCGTTATTCTTTAGTTCCGAAGGACACCGTAATCTCGGTGGATTTGATATCTACCGGGCGCCGATGACGGCGGGCGGATTCGATAATTTTACCCACATGGGATATCCGTTAAATACGGGGTCGGACGAAATTTATTTTTCTACTAACGGTCAGGCGGGCAAGTCCTATTTTGTTTCTAATCGTCCCGGTGGCATGTGTGCAGATACTTCTCAGTACTGTGTTTGTAATGATATTTATGCTATTGAAAATCCAGCCCTGGAAGTAAGAGTACTTACTTTTAATGAAATCACGGGAGAACCTCTTTTTGGTACCGAAGTGACACTTTCGTCTCTGGGAAATACAAATCTCGAAGCACAGATAAAGTCTCTAGCCGATAACAATTTGTACGATGATTATCAGGTTGATTTTTCGGATCAGTACAAAGTGGTAGCCACCAAAGAAAAATATACGATGGGTAAGGTAGAATTCGGTACTCCTGGACCTTTCGTGGATACGATCATTGAGGCCAAAGTATACTTAAGGCCCGCCGTGGATCTGGACGTAAAAACTTTTGATAAAATTTCCGGCGACCCACTTAACGGAGTGGAGGTGAAACTGGTAGAAATGACGGAAGATAAATTATTGGCTACCGAAAATGAAGCTTTTAGTCACGAATATGATTATGATATAAATTGGAGAAAACGGTATATGGTTATCGCTTCAAAAGATGGTTATACGCCCGATACCGCTTACGTTTCTACGGAAGGCATTCCGGTGATTCCTACCAGCCTTTCCGAAAATCTTTTTCTCTGCCGGAACATCTCCGGATTTAATGACGTCGTACTTTATTTTGATAACGACGAACCCGAACCGGATAATATGCGAACTGAAACGGCGATCAACTATAAAACCGCTTATCAGGATTATATAAATGATTTTCAGCAAAAACAGGGATATTATAAATCTGCCAGTTCACGTACACCCGCTATGACCGATTTTTTCAGTCAGGATGTTCAAAATGGCTATAATAATCTGGAGTCATTAGCCGCCAGAATGCTCACCTACTTCGAAGAAGTGGAAGGCGACGCGAAGGTAGAGGTGACGATTCGTGGTTTTGCGAGCTTACGATCAAATCCGGAATACAACAAAGCGCTGACAAAAAGGAGAATCAGCAGTATCGAAAATTACTTTGGTAACTGGACGGCGCCTTCTGGTAAAAGTCTGGCTGATTTTAAAGAACGAATCGTAGTGACCGAGTCTCCTCTGGGAGACGAAAAGGCTTGCCGGGGATGTTATAAAAAAAGTGCGATCACGGACGTAGATGCTGCGAAGGATCGACGGGTAGAAATTATCAATGTATCGATTACGAAGAATCCTTGTCAGAAAAAATAACACCATCCGGAACAGACAAAAAGAAATATTATGAACTTACATATTGACAAACTAATGAAGTCCGTTAAAATAAATATAAAACGAAACCTAATGGCTGCTTTCTGCCTGCTGTTAGCTAGCGTAGGTTTTGCTACTTCTCCCGAATTTTCTCTCTGGGTAGACGCGGATGCCACCAATATCATCTGTTTTGGGGATGAAAATGGTACGGCTACCGCTACGCCTAATGATGGTACGGCTCCCTTCACTTACGAGTGGAGCAACGGCGAAAACACCCAGACGATCACCGGACTGGCACCGGGAGAATATGAGGTAACCGTTACCGATGCGGAAGGAAATTCGGATACGGATATGGCTTTTGTTTTTGGTCCCTTTGCTCCAATGGAAATAAAAACCTCTTCTAATTTTGCGACCTGTGGTTCCAGCATGGACGGTAAAATAAACGCAGAAGCAAAAGGTGGTTATTCACCTTATACCTACGTTTGGCAGGATGAAGCGGGAAATACTTATAATGGCGATCTGGTTGACGGTTTGATAGCCGGAACTTACAGTCTTACCGTTACCGACGCCAATGGCTGTACCATTACCGCCGAAGAAACGATTGCAACTTCTCCCGAGGGAATTTGGATTATGACGACGGGGACGGATATTCTTTGTAATGGCGACGCCAGTGGAACGGCCTATGCTAATGCGATGAGTGGTCTACCTCCTTACAGTTACCAGTGGAGTGATCCGGAAATGCAAAATACTCAAACTGCTACTGACCTGAACGGTGGGATTTACTTTGTGACGGTGACCGATGCAAATGGTTGTACGGGAGTGGAGCGGGTAAAAATCAACGAACCTTTACCGTTGATTCTGACCACAAATATTACGGGAGCAGCTTGTGAGGAGAACGATGGAATGATCAATGCTTTTTTAGAGAATGGAAATTATCCGGTCGAATTTCTTTGGTCGGATGGGCAGACAGGATCTACGGCAAATAATCTGACGCCTGGTAGTTACAACGTTACGGTGACCGACGAAGATGGTTGTACCGCTACGTTAACAAATCTTTTGGTAGAAGATGATTGCTTGCCTTTCACCTGTCCTGCTGATGCTGGAACGCTGACGCTTGATCAGTCTGCTCCGGTTTGTTTGGAAAATGGAATGGCCTTGTTATCTGCTACCCCAGACGGAAACATAAATATTCCTGCGGGCTACGAGGTAGTTTATCTGCTGACCAATACCAGTGATCTGATAATTATGGCAATCAGTGATACCCCGGAATTCACGGTTAATAATCCGGGACTATATACGATTCATACTTTGGTAGCCGAGACTTCGGACAGCAGTGACGACGATTATTTTAATTTGAATTTTATCAATATTGGGAGTTCAAATGGTATGGGAATTATGAATTTCATTCAAGGTACGGGCATCTGTGCGGATTTGGATGGTGTCGGTGCTCCGGTTCTGGTAGAAAATTGTGACAATCCCTGTGCTGCGGATGCGGGCACTTTGACGGCGGATCAGTCTTCTCCCGTCTGCCTGGAAAATGGCGTTGCAACTATCATTGCCAGTCCAAACGGGGACAGTAACATTCCCGTTGGTTACGAAACTATTTACGTATTAACCACCACGAATGGACTAATCATTTTACAAGTTAGTGATACACCCGAATTTACCGTTAATGATCCGGCTTTATATACTATACATACACTAATAGCCGAAACTTCTGATAATACCGCCGAAAATTATCTGGATTTATCTTTAATTGAATTTACCGTTACAACGGGTGGTGAAGTATTATCGTTAATCAGTGGGTCCGGAATTTGTGCGGATCTGGATGCAATTGGTGCCCCCTTTCTGGTGGCAGATTGTGATACACCTTGTGCACTGCCAATCATTGAAAGTCTGGTAATCATCGAACCAAATTGTAATGAAAATAATGGTACGGCAGTCATTGCCATGGTGGGAGAGGAAAACGATTTTTCTTATACCTGGACACCCAATGTTAGTAACTCTAATGTTGCTCAGAATATTCCCAGCGGATTATATACGGTGATAATTAAAAATAACAGCGCACCTGATTGTCCCGAACTCACCGAGACGTTTTCGGTAGCCAACGCCAACGGACCAATGGCGGAGATTATATCTACTACTCCGGCGACTTGCAATCAGGCCAATGGTACCGCAACCATCAGTCCCGTTGGACTTCTATATACTTGGTGTAATGGGGAAACGGGAAATAATGCAATCTCCCTGACCGCCGGAGAATGCTTTGTGACGGTGACCGATACTATCAATAATTGTACGGATGTAATCACGGTCATTATAGAAGAAGCCAACCCGTTGGATGTTATGATTCAAGTAGATAACCAACCGGATTGTAATCAGGCCAATGGCGCAGTAACCGTAGTTGTTGGGGGTGGAAGTACCGATTATAGTTACGCCTGGTCGGATGGATCGGACGAAGAAAACAGAACAAATTTATCCGCCGGATTGTACACGGTTACCGTTACCGATAATGGAGCAACAGGTTGTGTACGTGTTGCCAGTATGGTACTTACCGATAATGTCCCGCAGGCAACGATTGACTTTCCCGAACCCGTCACAACTACTTGTGTGGGGACCGACGACGGAATGGTAGATTTCTCTATTGCTACCGAGCCGGGATTTGCGCTGCCAGCAAATATTACTATCTCAGATATTGCTGGAAATACCGTAATGAATGGTGATCTGGCGCCCGGTGAATATTGTATTACGGTCTTGGATGCCAATGGCTGTCTGGCTGGTGGAACCTGTTTTACCGTTGCTGAAATTTCACAAATTGATCTGGACGTTGCAATCATTCCCCAGGGTTGTACGCCGGATGGTTCTATCACCTTGACGGATTTACGGGGTGGAAATAATGGATATACATTTGATTGGGCAGATCTTCCCGGAAGTGATGATCCACAGGATCGAACGGGATTATCCGCTGGTATTTATAATGTTACGGTGACCGATGCAAAAGGCTGCTCCGTGGCGGTTAATGGATTAAATATTACCGAAGAATGTGGCTGTCAACCACCTGCGCTCGAAAGCGTCGTTATTGTAGAGTCTACCTGCGGAAATGCTGCGGGCAGGGCTTCTGTAAATATTGCTGGCGGTTCCTCGGGTTATATCTTCACCTGGTCGGATAATATTAGTAATACAAACTTTGCGGATAGTTTGTCGGCTGGAACCTATTCTGTTACAATAACGGATAACTCGGATCCAACTTGTATCCTCGTAGAAATTTTTACGGTAGGAAATAGTGATGGACCACAAACTGAAATCACAACAACTCCCGCTACTTGTAGTGTCAACGATGGAACTGCTACCTTGACTCCCGCTGATTTTAATTATACCTGGAGTGATGGAAATATGGAGTCTAACCGAACGGACATGAGTGCAGGTATTTATCAAGTAACTATCGTCGATCCGGCCAACCCGGATTGCTTCGATGTACAGACCGTAGTCGTCGAAGAAACGAGTAATCTGGTTGCGAGCGTAACAATTAACAATAATCCGGAACTGGGCGCAAATGACGGTTCGGCGAGTATCAACGTTACGGGCGGATCTGGTAACTACAGTTACAGTTGGGGACCCGATGCCACCAGAGATGATTTGTCTGCTGGTTTATATTCGGTTATTGTGACTGATTTAGATACTGGTTGTGAAACCCGGATAATTTTTGTACTCAATAATAATACGGGACCAGCCGTCGCCGTAATCGGAGTAAATAATATTGTGCCCTCACTTTGTGCTGGTGGTAATCAGGGACAGGTAAACTTTGACCTGGATTTGGGGGCAGGTTTTGCTGGACCGGAAAGAATCGAAATTCTGGATGGTGACGGAAATTCCTACCAAAATGGAAACCTTCCCGCCGGAGAATATTGTGCTCTGGTATACGATATTAATGACGTGTTAGCTACCAGTACCTGTTTTACAATTTTACCCATTCCGCAAATTGATCTGGACCTCGCTATCGTTGACAGAACCTGCTTAAATCCGGGAGGAATAGAAGTGGTCTCTACCATCGGTGGTTCTGGTAATTATAATTACGAATGGTCTGCTAATGCTGATCCCGGCGTAGATCCACTGACGCTGACCGACTTGGAAGCGGGTACTTACGACCTAACACTCACGGACATAAATGGATGTTTGGTCAGTGAAAGTTTTGTGGTTTCGGATGATTCTTATCCATTGTTGGTAGTACTGGACGAAGTTAATGTAGCGTGTGATAGTACCGGAAACGGAACCATCAATAGCACGGTAACTGGAGGTCAGGGAATGCTGAATTATAATTGGGATAACGACGAAGATACCGCCGATCTAAGCGGTCTGGCCGCCGGAAGCTATACGGTAACAGTAACGGATGAAAATGGTTGTACGGGAACTTCAACGACGATCATTCAGGAACCAACACCAGTCATTTTGGCGATGCCCACAGATACAATGGTGTGTACCTCTCCGGTCATCATCGCTGCCAATGCTAACGTAGATGGCCTTGTGTACAGCTGGACGGATGCCAATGGTAATGTAATTGGAGATAGTGAACAAGTAGTACTGAATCTTTCGGGTGATAATACGGATGTGTTTTTGACCGTAGTAGATTCTTTTGGTTGTAGTACTACGCAGGCCATCAGTCTGATGAGTAGCGCTCCGGACGTTGAACTGGAAGATATGATGACTGCTTGTGTGGGAGAACCCGCGCAACTGAATATAGATAATCTGGATCTCAATGATACTTT
>JAUKWC010043810.1:0-11169 GCA_032356245.1 Endocladia muricata | reverse complement strand
CATGGGGTTTTATTGGACCGCTGTCATGGAAAACTCGCGGAGGGACACGCGTTTCTCTGTTTGCTTTTTGGCTTGTTCTACCGACAGCGCTAAGTTTGGCATTCCTGCGATCCGGCGAAATGCATAACTTGCAGAGGGACACAATCCGGAATGGAATGTCGCAGCCAGATAGTGCACAACCTCATGAAATTCGGAAGAGTTTCCCAGAATGAAAAGATGGTGTGTGAATTGCCATCGCGGTCCTTTCTGCGCAAATGCAGGGGCGACCTAAAAGCTGTGAGTTGGTACAATTTTATTAGACTCTGACAGACTAAAACGATTGTTATCACTTTCTCTTCTACAAGCAGACGTTCCTGATTCTTGCTAATGAGGTTATCTTCATGAATAAATTGAGTTTTGTTCATGAAAGAAAGACTAGCATTACAACGACAGTGGTGCCCGTCATGCCACATCGAAGCAATTCTATAAATCAAACGTTGTTGAGTGCATCGAAAATCAGTGACTGTGACTCACCCATAGAATCTGTTCCTCTATCTGAATGCCCTGATCCAATGCTAATCGGTTCTGTTCGGTTTGGTCTAAAAGGCTGTGGCATTGGCATTGGCGGAAGAGTGTGTTTGCTCTTTGGCGTGATCAAAATTGTGGTGACGACTTTGGATTTGTACCGCAGCTCCGAAGCCATGGTTCGAATCTCGTTGGGCCCAAATACAGTGTCGCAATTAGTGCCGAAAATGTGGTTAAACCGCACGAAATCCGCGCCTGTACTGGCAGATGTCGTCATACGGTCAAGCGGGGCACTAGCAAGCAGACGTGGTAGGGTTGGGGGCTCCATTGGATGGTCTTCTTGGGGTATGATCGTGTAGTTGTAGGAGCTGAGTGGGGAAAGTGGGGGAACCTCTTCATAAAGCAACGTATTTGAGTCGTACTCAGGCACCTGTCTCTGGATCGTGATGATGTTGTTGAGATTGCCATGCTGATCACTCTGAGTCGGTAACGCAGGACTATGCCTTTTGCACCAGGTAGCAGATTACACGCGGTTCGCACAATAGAATCCGATATTCATGTCGTTCCCGGTGAAAGTGCCGAGACAAGAAGTGCAATTAGAGGAGAGGTACAAGCAACATATGTTAGCATTCGAAAAGTTTGAAGTAAACTCGCTCCTTGTCTGTATGCTATCCTGACGACAGAAATGGAAGAAATTTCGCCGCAAACGTACTTCCAGTTGCCATCGACAATAAACTTATACTGAAATGTACCCAAAGGAAGGGAAAGTACAGCTGTAAAGTCTGTAGGAGAAGTGCGCGAGAGGGCAGCCTTTACCCTCCAATCATCCCAAGCACCAGTCACATAAACGGCGTGCCCTCCAAACGACCACACAAACTCAGTTGTTGTGATGTTGCTCACGTTACCACCCTTTGATTCACCGGGCAGGGTAGCTGGATGTGGGTCAGAGTCGTCGTCGAGATGGTCATCGGAGCTCGAGTCGGGTGAGCCGGAGAATTCATCGGTACGCGAAGATGTGACACCCATAGCCTCGTCGCTTCCTCATCCGCTCGCAAGGCCTTAAACGGCCGCAGCCGATGGACTTGAAGATGCAGAAACAAGACGAAAAACGGAATGAAATGGGAACGGCTTGAAGTTTGCCGTTCGAAGGGATTGCTCCTGAGCGGTCTAGAGCGAGCGGATTTTGCGTAGATGCATCACGGAGGTGGATGAGTACTATGGTTATAGAAGATGGGTGAGGCAGCTTTTGTCGAACAGCTCCAGGGGGGGTGGTGGGAGAGAACGAGATGGGTATGAGACCAGTGAATGGAACTGATATTTCGAATATTTATTGTAGAATTTTCACTCCGTATGATAGCTGAACAAACATTACGGTCCTAAAATTAGGATTTCGACAATGACGGAGAGCGGGGAGAATCGTTCGCTGTAGTGCAGCAGCGTCATCTCGTCGTCGGAACGACAAAACCTTTTTCTCCGCCGCTGTGCATCCAGTTTTTCATACTTTCGTACAACTCGTGTCACTTTCGTGCCTCAACTCCAAAGTCTTGACGGAAGATCCCACACACTCAGAAAAAGCTGTCTGTCGAAATCGTTTTGCCTCGGGCTGCCGCGAAACTAACGACCTCACAACACCGCGTGCCTTTGGATCCGTACAGTTTTGTCTTTCGCACCTTTGAAGTTGATACCGCTACACCTATTCAGCCATGTATCTCATGAAGACGGAGAACGGCTCGTACACTCTCAAAAAAGTGTCTCTGACTGGAACTGCCACAAAGTCTGCCCATCCATGTAAGTCAAGTCTGTTTGGTTCGTGTCGTCTCGGAACGCAGCGCCCAGCCCCTCTACATTATTCTGCAATTACGTAGCGTTTCTTGTCTGTGAATTTTGTGTTGCTGTGCAAAGACTAACCCGTCGTATCCTCTTCACGTGCGTGCATACGAAAGGTCGCTTTTCACCTGATGACAAGTTTAGCAGGCACCGAGTGACAATCAAGAAGCGATTTGGTAAGTACTGCGGGTCTTTTTTACAAGAAGCCGGGTTGCAGTTTCCAATATCTCTGAATACTTGCGCATGCTCTAAAGTCATTCAACACCGGATGGGCTTGCAGGTATGGGTTACTGACTTTGCATTTCTCGATGAACGTCGCTGTTTCTCTCGGGTCAATACGCACTGTGCGGTAGGATTACTCCCGACTCAGATGAAGCAAACCAATAAGTAGATTTAGTGCTTTCATCCTGTACAGGACTGTAATCTCAGCAGTTATGAGAGCATTTTGCACTCCTTTTGGCGTGTGCATCAGAATTCTGGAGCTTGAGTGATAAACTTTGCGGTATGTCTGACCGCGAGTAGCGAAACCTACCAACAGTTAAGTCTTTAACCCAACGAGACTTCCATAGATGTAGAATCAAACCGAAAAAGTTCATGCGTGGGAAAAAGATGTTGCCTAAAGGTTTGAATCAGACCAGCGTAGATCATGAAATAATAGGATCAGCCCTGATTCATTTTGAAAACACGGATCTAGAAATAATAGGATCAGCCCTGATTCATTTTGAAAACACGGATCTAGAAATAATAGGATCAGCCCTGATTCATATTGAAAACATTGAATTTTCTCATGTTGCTTATCATACTTTGCTTTCATCGTTAGTATTTAAACGCCGGCGGACTCAGTTTAGTTACCATTTCCTTTCTACCTCTCCTGGCAGAACGCGTTCCTTTGTCATGAAACTCTCTTTTCGCTTTTTACTAAAGGAGACTGGGCTTGGGAACATTAAGCGTTCTAGACTTTGAATTTTTTCCGTTGCCTTGCAACATCCCCCAATCGTAGCTTTCTGCTATTCGAGTTGAGAATTGTCGGCTCGGGATTGTTGCGTTGTCTAACGTCCCTCCGACTTGTCCTTCTGCTGCTCAGGTTGCGAAGTGTTGGCTCGCGAATGTGATGTCCGCTGTGCCTCTGAAGAGCACGAGGGTAATTGACCAACTCAACTTGTTATTTCCTGCAGTTTTCCGTTTCTGGCAGTAGATTTCTCATGCGCTAGAAGAGCCTTTTCCCTGTGGGTAAATGTGGATCATGGCCAACGTCGTGGGGTCTTGACTCTATTCAATTGTCGAACTCATTTACTTTACTGGCGATTAGGCCATCTTCGCGGCACTTCCATGGCGGACTACATATGATTCTGACATGTCCAGATAAAATACATCGACTTAACTAGCCCTCGACCCGCGTGCCCATTAGCTTCTAGATATGAAACAAGACGGCAATCAGGGTGAACTTCTTGACGCTTGGGCGCAACATACCAAAACAAACTCGCACAGGCTGTCCCGGTCTGCTAAACCACACACACTCCCCTCGACCCCCCTCTATTTGGTTCGACGTGCTACCCCTCACTCCGCCGAAGCTGCTACTCCTTCCCTTTTCTTCTTCAAGTCCTGTATGGCCGCTTTGATCGCGTCCTCCGCGAGCATGGAACAGTGGAGTTTGACCGGTGGCAGTCTCAACTCTTTCGCAATGTCGCTATTCCTAATCTTGCCCGCATCATCCATATTCATTCCCTTGACCCACTCAGTGGCGAGCGACGACGATGCAATTGCTGAACCGCATCCAAACGTCTTAAACGCAGTCTCCACAATCTCGCCGCTATCGTCCACCCTGATTTGCAACTTCATCACATCGCCACACGCGGGCGCCCCGACAAGTCCTGTCCCAACGTTCTTGTCACCCTTGTTCATGCTGCCCACATTTCTGCGCGCACAACAGGTACAGAGAAAAGAAACAGACCACCAGAGATTGTCAGAATACATATGCTTTCGGTCACTCGTGAACAAACGTCGAGACTGTAATACTCCTGCGCATACACGGGTAAGTGCGGGTTTGCTTGAAATCTGTCTAGGTTGCGCTTAGGTGGTGCTTCTAGACGCGCGTCCAGACGGAATTTGCCTGACATACCTGGGGTTCTCGTAATGGTCGATAACCTTGTCATGGTATGCGCGAGACGCGCTAATTGTTGGGCGCAATGCACTTCGCGTCTTGCTCAACGCACCTATTGCTGCTCTCTGCATTTCAGCGAAAAGAGGAATACGACAGCGCTCGCTCAGGAACTAGAAACACACCGGTTGAGGCAGAAGGTTTCAGGCAGCAACAAGAAGAAAGTAAGGAGGTTGTCGAACTCAACAGGAACTGAGCCATCTAAAGAGAATCTAGAACCACGCAAAATCAACCCCGTTGTGGAACGGAGTTCCAGTTGGGCATTTAAATTTGCTTAAAATTTTCGAGTCTTCATTTCAATTTAATGGATGGCACGAATCTTCATATGTGTTTAACCTAACTCGCCCCAGGTGCCTCTGCTTTACACGTCGTCCTGTTCTGAGGTCGCCTAGAGCTAGAGAGCAACTGCCCTTAAAACCAGATTGCAACTGGAACTCACTTGCTCCAGATCTGTGGTCCCTTCACACAGTGATGAGACTGTGAGCTTTATATGGGAGCTACCCCGGTCTTGCACGTAGTGCATCTTGTACGTGTCTTTGCGCTGTAAATCTAGGTAGTTTCCCTATCGTTTTGGCATTCTCGGTTGAAGTGTGTTCATCAGATGGTTAAGAGGTCATTTGACATCATGTGCTGAAAAGAAACAGCCTGAAATTTCTTCACATCCCGAACGCCAACATTGATGTCTTGGGAAGAAGAGGCACTTCAGGAGATGGAGAATGCTAGAGGTAATCTACCGACGATGTGTTCAAAGACGTGAGTAGAATAAAATTTCACCCCATTATGGCCGATAATCGCGGCGTTGTTGCAAGGTTTAAACGATTTTTTAAGACCGTTGCTACTCGCTGGACTGAAGATGGAGGGTGCCCTTTCTGTTGTTGTGCCTAGCAGCGGAATGGCGCACGAGAAATCCCGAATTACACCTGGTTTTAGTCAAGGAAATCGCGCAAAGAGGGAGATCTCTCGGACGTCAATCCTGGGGAGGTGACTCAATTATCCTCTCATTCACATTTTCTGGACACCGTAGCTTGCAGACTTAGCCGACGGGACAACACCAAGTATCGTGAACTTTACCAAAACAAACAACGAGCAAGCTCAGCAAGCTATTGCCCGGCAGTTTTTGTTTCCTCCACTCATGAAGTTTCAATACGGAAGGTCGTAGAATCCCTTCGCCAAACACTGCCTACATGTAGAACTCGACGCTGCTGGATTTCAAAGTTGGATTATACTGTGTACTGGATGGGTCGGTAATGATCCGACGCAATGGGCACAGAGCAGACGAGGTGTGAAATGCATGCGGAAGTGTGAGCTCACGGATAAGGCAAGGCCGAGTCTCAGATCTTACCCTCACATGTTTCTTAAACGGCCGATCATAGCCTTTGCCAGCACGTCTGCGGTACTACAGTACATACATGTACTGCATCTACTGTAGAGCTGCGTCCACCTTTTGCCTCGACGGTGGCTCTAGAAGGGGGTACCGTATGTAGTTCTGCAATAGCGGCTCAGGTAATCTGTTTTCAGCGCGGCACATGCGACGCAAGCAAACACTTGTTGGTGGCGCACCGATTCTAACACCCCGACAACAAGCCCCTCTCCCCTCAACAATTACAGGCTTTTGCTTGCCCAAGGTCCCCCAATACGTCAGGTGTAGTAGTTGTACATCTACTCGCCCCTCCTCAGTCGTGTTCCATTCCAACAGCGCACGCAGTCCACAACGCCCTGGCCTTCTCCTACCACACGAATGGTATGTTGACTGATGGCCTCGTACTGGGGTCCACTTTTCGTCTGAAGCCGCCCCCTCCTCATTGGCTGCGCCGCATGAAAAGAGCACATGTGACCGCTCCGTGGTAGCCCTTCTCGCAACATCGTAAGCACTCGTGGAAAAATTAAATACCAACTTTCTGCCAATTTCACCCTACCCCTCCGCTTAGAGAAACTCCCGCGCCTCTTCAAACACCCACCCTCTCTCACCCCTGCAAACCATCCCCCTACTTCTTTCGCCCTTACGCCTCTTAACGACGCTCCCCAACCTCTCTCCTTACCTTCTCGCATCCGCGTATTGTCGCAACCGCTCATACATCCGGTCACGTCGTAATCACTCTTGGATCGTGAAGATGGTCGCACAGGTGGAGCACGACGAGCGAGAGGACAAAGTAGGGGAGGAGGAGTATGAGGGAGGAGGGGCGGACGAAGCGGACGAAGCGGACGAAGCGGACGAAGCGGACGAAGCGGGCGAAGCAGAGAATGGTGGTGAAAGGGGAAGCGGAGAGGGCGAAGAGGAAGAGGGAGAAGAAGATGAGAAGACAGGAAGCGCAGATGGAGGCTCTGGAGATGGAGAGAAGGGAGAGGGGAGCGGGGGTGAAGGGGCAGACGAAAGTAAGGACTTTGAGGGAGCAGAAAGCGCCGGCATGAATGAGAAAGATTTGCCGAGAGATGACCGCAAGGGCGAAGAGTATGCTGAAGATGCGGACCTGAAGGAGGCAGAGAAAAGAGAAGATGAGCAAGACAGTGGGGAGGATAGAGACCGGGATGGACGTAAGCGGGACGGAGAGAGCAGGGACGGAGAGAGCAGGGACGGAGGGAGCAGGGACGGATCCGACAAGGAAAGGACGGATAGTGGGGATAGGCGTGGTTCAGCGGGGTCGCGGGGGTTTGAGAGGGGTGGGCTTGTGAATTTATTTGTGCGCAATGTGGCCAAGCATGTCACCGAGCAGCAGCTCATAGACTTGGTCAGTCAGGTATGTACGGAACGGATATTTGCGACGCAAAGATATCGCGCGGCGTACATGGCGAGTACTTGGGGGGAGCATTGCGCATGAATGCGAAGCTTGTGGAGAATCTAACTTTGTTGCACGTGAATTGGACCTGATTCGGCGTACCTTTTACCGTCCATAGTATGGCAAGGTATCTTCCGCAGTCGTGGTGCGCGACCCGCACTCGCAAGAGTGCCGCGGGTTTGGCTTTGTCAAAGTGCAGTCGGAGGCGGACGCGGAAGCGGTGATCTCCGTGCTGCGCGACTTTGACTTTGAAGGGCGGAGCATCACAGTTGAGCGTGCCAAGCGGAGCAACCCGCACCAGCGCACGCCTGGCGCCTATATGGGTGTGGACCGGCGCATCCGCGATCGCTACGCTGGGATGAAACGTTACCGCGATGGCGACCCGCCCGGTCAAGCATATGGATACCCGCAGGGAAGGGAGTCTTATGGAGGTGGGGGAAGGGTTAGGGGCGGGTTTCGAGGAGGCGGGAGACACCAAGGATACAACGACCGCGGCTATGATCCGAGGGATGCGCGCATGGGTTTCAGACAGCCTTACGAGGAGCGCGAGCGCGTCAGGAGAAGGTATGACCCAGAAGACCGCCACATGCATGAGGCGTATGATCGATACAGGGAGCGTGAGCCGCCAGTGCCCAGGGAACCGGCCGATGATTATGTGTGAGATCAGAGCTGTGTAGCGCTTGCTATGTTTTATGTGTGTGCAGGTGCTACTCTGAGTTCGAGGAGGCAAGTGGTGCGATTTACGCCAATGTGTTGTTATTGTAACACTAGATATCAGCTGTAAGGCAGCGATGTCGGGGGGAGCAACAGACCTTTATGCTGCTTGATGGAAAATGTCTGTGTATATGTCGGAGAGATCCTACCGAATATCTAATTCTATGTTTGGGCTGAGTGTGACGCTTTGTGAAGGTGACCATATCTGCACTTTTGGTTTCTATTCATCGTCATCGCTGAAAGTTTCTTTTTTGTTGTGGACCTTTTTTTGTCTCGCAGCTGAGTTCACCAGACCAATATATGGACGGAGGGATCACGGTGAATCATCAGTCCATGAGTTCCCCTGAATACTTTTCTGCACATACGCCAATCTAAAGCCAAAGCTGTACTTGCAACTGAAAGCTCTCGACAATACCACGCAAACTACAGAACACCCAACGCTCTGTCCAACTGGGTACACAATATGCAGTCGTTTCACATCGTCATACACCTCACAAACTGCACTTTCAATTCACTATCATGAAGAACTGTTTGTGCTGCTATGCACCATTTACTCGCCCGCAAAAAGACACATACACCCCAATCCTCTCGGCAGCGAAATGCCCAATCTAAATGTCGACAGGTCCCTGACCTGCAACCGAGTAAGACAACTTCCAGCCGCCGCCTGAGCCAGGCACCAGCTCCGTCACGGCATCTCCCTTCTTTGGTGGCGGAGGCAATGTTGGAAGACCTTCAATATCATTCATGCGCAGCGACACGGATGCTCCATTGAGGGACCCATTATAGATGATGTCAATAATAGGAGCCTTGTTCTTCATCTCCTTTGGAAAGTACACATCTGCTGGGGATGATGAGACCTCCCTCATGGCCATAGAAACCCTATCCCTAGCAAAATTGTTTTCGTACACAAACGAAATCATTGGTGCCCTGTTCCTCCACTTTTCCGGAAAGTACTGCTCATAAAGTGCGGGATCCGGCGGCGCACTATCCACAACTTCCCCTGCGACTGGCTTGGCCATGCCATCCTTTTCATCGCCCTCGTCGTCCTCGTCGTCCTCATCTTCGTCGCCGCCGCCCGAAAAGCCCTTGAAAAACTCTGTGGCATCAAGTACGCTGAGAATGCCACTCTTCTTGACCTTCTTCTTGACTTGCTTTGCCGTTGCTTGCAATGTTTCAGGCAAATCGGCCACATCCTCGAGCATGCCGCCTTCTGCCCATGACCTGAAAAACTTCTCACCACCTGGAAACCCGCCCGTGAACGAGTTTTCCTTCCACTGGGACTTTCCCGACTTTGCAAACACAGTCGACACTGGTTTGGGATTCTCGGGTTCTGCCTCCATGCGCACGGTGCTGGGGCGTGGCAACGGGGCTCGGCTGACGGCCGCACCGCAAAACGCGTTAACGCCGAGCGAGGCGCCCGGCGCCGGAACAAAAGCCATGGCCAACGCCGTGGTGATGGTCTCTCCCAAGTGAAATGGGCCACGCCTTTCCAGGGTCTGTGTTTCCTAGACGCCCAGAAGCAAAGAGAGGAAGGTGGTTTTGTTTTTGGGGGCTTTGTGCAGGCAGGTGAGAGAGTGGGAGAATCGGTCTGGGTGCAACAGGAAGAAGAAAGAGTATGCGGTCGAAACGAAAGGGTTTTTCGAGCGAAGGCCGAGAAAAGCGATCCCACACGTGTTTGCCGAGGTGAGGGGAGGTTTAAGGCGAGATCGCATGGGGACACTTGGCAATGTTTTGTTTGTTGTTTGCTCACAGGCTACATTAACCGCCGTGGCTCTGCAGTTGCGTGGGCATGCGGTTTTGTGTGTGTGATTTGCGAGTGTCAAAGACTGAAATGCCGCTCTCTCGTGTGCTCGGCAACTCGTGCGGCTTGCATACTGTTACTGTCCGTACAGTACAGTATACAGTACGCTCGTTTGTTGTGAGGATTGTTTTTTGCATCGACCGACCGTTAAGGACGGTAGTCGCTGCCCATTGTGCGGAATCCGGAACAAGGAGGGAAAGCGAATGCCTTGGTTTTCAATTTTATCTTCCAATTCTGGATGGCGTGACACACCTGCTGCCGCGTACTGTATGTACTGTACTCGACGAAAAATGGATCGACAGGGATAATGTTGAGGATGTGCGGAATGGGGCGGTCGCCTTGCAGCTGGTTTGCAAGGTCGAACAGAATTGGGCCAAAGAAAGGCGTCAAACGTGTGAGCAGAGGCAAGCTGTGGGTGTGAGAGACGTGTTGGACACGAGTGGTCGAAGAAGAGAGAGAGAGAGAGAGAGAGAGAGAGAGAGAGAGAGAGAGAGAGAAAGAGAGATCAGGGTGGTTGTCGAGTGCTGGTCGTACACAACTTGGGTGTTTGTATGAGCAGACAAGGCAAGGCGTGTGTGACCAGGACACTCATACTTTCCCCCCTTGTGCAGGACTCGATTTGATAAGTTGGGCATGGTGCATCCATGACACGAGATGCATGTACTACATGTAGTACACATGAATGGGTCGCGTGGCCATTGGTGCCAAATGGGTGTGTTTTGGTGTAGGCAAAGCAATGAAAGCAAGTTGGGAGGTGTGTTTTCTTAAAACACGAAAAGCCCCTCTTTTTTAATACATTTCACACACATGCATACCCAATTTGCTGTGTTCTGCCATGTCACCACGACGACGACTAACCGCCCTCCCCCACCCTCCTTCAATGAGCACCACCACGAATGGACCGTCCACCGGACAGTCCCTCTTGTCTGCCCCCCTCCCCCCAACCGTGTGCGCCGCCGCTTGTTGAGAGGCGGACCACTGCACTCCCCTCCCCGTCTGTCTCCCCCATTTCCTTTCCATGCATGCCACACTGCCACCACCACAGTACCAAAGTGCCAACCAACCCCTTCCACCTGTCCATTCCTTCACCCTCTCACGTTGCCCATTGGTCACATGCCGCTACCCCCTCCCCTCCCTCATCGTTTCCCCTCTCCCCATCACAAATTGCATCGCCGCCCGACCCCCCCCCTCCCTCCTCTCTCTCACACATATACACACATATTCCAAAACGTCCCCCCCTCGCACTCACCGTCGAGCGGAGCAGTCAGTTTGCTGCATCCCTTTCTTTCTCGCCCCCTCCTCTCCTACACTACATGTACACCCTCGTCCTTTTTCGCTCACACCCGTTCACCCCCTGCCACTCACTTTTTCATTCTCCTCTTACTCCCCCC
>JAUKWC010043788.1:0-11181 GCA_032356245.1 Endocladia muricata | reverse complement strand
AAACGCTTCTGGCGGCCTGGTCCCCGCCCCCGGGCGAGGGCCCGACCCGCGAGGCCGGCGGGCGCGTGGTCGGGCTCGCCCGCGGCCGCGGCGGCAGCACGCTCACGCTCGACGTTGCCGCCGACGCCGCGCGGACCCGGCGGAACCTCCTGCTCCTCGGCTCGGATGCGCAGATGGAGATCCACGAGGCGCGGTGCGAACGCCTGCCCCTGAGCGGGGCCGAGGACGTCACGCCGCCCGGGCCCGCCGACGCGTCCCCGGCGTCCGCCGGCCCCGAAATCCCGCAACACCCCCACACCCCGCCCGTCCCGCTCTCGGACCCCTCCTTCGTCGATCAGGTTGCCGCCCGCTGGCGTCGGCACCTGCACCACCCGCACGCCGCCGCCCCCGGCGTCGACCACGACGCGCCGGCCCTCGCGTGCATCGAAGCCATGCGGCTGTCGACGCGGACCGGCCAGCCCGAATCCCCCGGCCGCCTGCTGCAGCTCAGCGGCCGGGAGTAGGCGGGCCGTCTCCCGCACACCCGCTTCCCACCCACCCCGGCCGCCCCCGTGCGTCCGCGGCCTTTCGTTCGGGCGCAGCAGCGCCATCGCGTCCCGCCGCCCCCCCGCCCCCCCCCGGCACCCCCCCCCCCCCCCCCCCCCCCCTGTCGACGCCCTCGCCCCATCCACCAGCCATGCATCCCACCTTTATCTGCAACACTCCCCTCCTCACCGCTCTCCGCCGTCCCACCAGCCCCCTCTGCCCCCGTCGTCCCCCACCCTCCACCCCCTCACGCTGGCGTGCTGCAGCCCTTGAGACGGAGCATGCCGAGCCTGCCACGGACGTCTCGTGGACCTCTGCCGCCGATCTTTCGCAGCGCGCTTCGCAATGGCCCACCGTTATGTCCATCGACCAGATCATGGATGTCCTCCCGCACCGCTTCCCCTTTCTATTGATTGATCGTGTTGTCGCCTACGAGCCTGGGAAGCGTGCTATTGCCATCAAGAATGTGTCCATGAACGAGCCGCAGTTCACCGGGCACTTTCCGGGGCGCCCAATCATGCCGGGTGTGCTCCAGGTCGAGGCACTTGCGCAAGTTGGGGGGATTGTCATGTTGCAGCAGCCTATTTCGGATGGGAAGGGGGAATTCTTTTTTGGAGGAGTCGATAAGGTGAAGTGGAGGAAGCCGGTGCTGCCTGGAGATACGCTCGTCATGGAGATGACCCTGGCTTCATACAAACCACGGTTTGGTATTGCGAAGATGGAGGGCAAGTAAGTTTGCGCCACGCTTGCCCCACAGGCGTGGGGAGCGCATTGTAATTCATCACTATGTATGATTTTACTGGCAGCACTAACTCTTAAATCTTCGTTTTTGTTTTGCGCAGAGCGTATGTCGACGGAAAGTTAGTAGTTGAAGGTATCTTCACGCTGGTAATGGTCGTGGACAAGTAGTCGGTCGGTCTATGCCATGTCGCCCTGCCCGAAACGTCTCTCCAGGATTGTTATCAATACGTTGGCCTCCGCTAGCCTCCCGTCAGATTCGTCAACCTGCACGTGGGAGAAATGATCGATTTCAGGAGCAAGATGTTCATCGCGGGAATTGCAGGTAGAGCATCGCAGAAGCGTTTCGGTAAGACTCGAGCATCGCGAGGTTATTAATGCGCGGTCGTGTTGCCTACCAACTTACAACTGCCAAACGCGCTATGCAAGTTTTTCGCAATAGCGAGCGCATCAATGAAGCCGTGTTGGCGGATAAGGGTCTGTGTGAGAGAGCGAGTGAAACTAGAGGGTGTCAACGATCGTGATGAAGAAGTTGAAGTGCGTAGCTCATAGCAAGATGCGGCAGGCAATAGCGTTCGGTCAACTTACGGTTCTATGCAAGTCAGCAACGCGAACATCCACCGTGCGCACAGGCCATCCACCAGACAGTTCATTGTTTCTTCGCATCGAACCAATTGCTCGTCATCTGGCAAAGACTCATATCCCCGCACGTTCAGTTTGAAATCAATAGCTTTCAAAGCGTCTATGGCGCGTAAATGATCGAGCGATGAAATAATTGAAAGGGATGGTGCTTGCTTATCTTGTCCAAATATGATTGAAATCCATCGTTGTACGTTTCCACGATTCGGAGCATTCCAATTTGCGGGCGGTGGTCCCACTTTCCGCGTTAAATTGTCCTGCAGAGATGAGAATGCCGCCGTTAAAGTGCCGCGCCATTTTTCATCAGGGTAAAGATAATGCGGAGTCTCTGGCAGATTGAGACGAGTTAGGAGCGTGGCGCAATGCGTTGTCGACGGAGATGGCTCACACGAAGGAGGTGTCTGCTTCCGAGCTACAACTACGTCCGGCGTAGCAGAAGCTTCTCTGCGCACCACAGCTAGATATTGCTCCGCTGTAGTCGGGGGGCCGCTGTGGTTCTGAAGAAGGTCGAACTCTGGAACCGGAAAAGCCTTTCAGAACATCAAACACCCTCGTGTCAGTGTTTCCTAGCCGTCCGAAAGCCGTAACGTGTAAACGGAAGAGTTTGCAAAAAGCGGTTGTATATCGTACTGGGCGTTGAATGTCATCATCGGAGTCTGACGAAGAAGACATTGACAATAGTGAGCGGTATAAAAATGGCACAGCTGGTCAATCTTGCTGACAAATCCTCGCGTGTTGTTTGATGGTCGTCAATCAAGTGTTTGAAGGTCGACAGGATGCCATACAGATCAATCTTTAGACGCCGTATGTTTGGTCGGTACGCAATAAATAGAATGTGAGTTGACGAGAGAGCCACTAATGATATTGTCTATTACATGTAGTACATATAATAGCACCTACATCAAGGTCTTTCTGAGCAGTTCGTGCGTTGGGTGCATGGTTTTTTCGTTATATTTGTGATCAAATTCTGCCTTCTGCCTCACAGATTTTGCGTGAATTTTTATTGTTAGTATTCCCACTTAGAGCCCGATCTGGTTTTGTTTTGCTACAAGTGTTCGGCGATAGCTAAATGCTTTTCCAACAAGTCAAGAACGTAGCTTCGTACAGTAAACATACTTGATCGAGGCAGTATATATTGCTTTACGGATTCTGCAATTCGAGGCTTCTTCAGGGCGCAACCAACGTATACTGCGTTCGATTTTCAGGAAAACGTTTGGAGAAATTGTATCCCGCTAGCTCAAAGTTAACTAGGCCAGACCATAACAGAAACCTTTGGCACAGACAGACCCGACCTAGTCAGACCAAAGCAAATAACTGAAGTAGAGGACTCTGTGAATTAATGTCAGGTAAGCCCTGAGAAAATCATGAATCTAAATAAAAGCACAACGACATTGTCGGCATGTCCGAAGTGAACGAATCGCTTCAGTAAATACCTAAATCACATCAGAAAACTAGTTGGTTCCTAAATATCTTATTGTCGCTCCCGGATGTATTGTGAAATCCCCACAAATTTCCAGAATCAACTTGGTGTGGTGTACGGAAGCTAGATATTATTGTCATTCGAGTACAAAGCGCACGGTTCTTGTCGCAAAATAGTATTTCACATGTGGCTGGAGATGCGAAGACCAAAAGATAACTGAAGAGCTCTGTGAATCGACATTGCTTGCACGCTCACTTGAAAGATAGTGTTGCAAACCAAAGAATCCCGTTTGAATATAGAATCACCAGTTTTGTCCCAACCTGTCATCCGTACTCTGTCAGAGAGTTGATTACTGACGGTTTCTTCGAGATCTCCTGCAAAGCAATGGAAATTGATGCACCTGCAAGCTTCGAACAACCCATAAATAATCTACTGCTGGGTGTAGACCAGCAACGGATCCTTTACGAACGCAATGTCAATGTGATCACCTAACGGCATCTGTCAATGTGTCGGAAGTGCTCCCGGGGCGAGCAGTGGTGAAACATGGAACTGGCAGTGGACTGCCGTGGGCCGAACTATTGTATGGAACGTCGTCAACCTGGTGTAATCTGGTTGGATGTTTATTTCTGCAACGAATGGCCGAGATTGCTGTATTTGTGGAATAGATATGTGGGACGTGGCAAGTCATGTCCGCACACCACGAAGTCGTCGTCATTTGCCAGCTGAGCACCTAGAGCACTGCACCAAGGGCTTTAAGGCCGTCGTTGCGTACCAAGCCTTTTCGTCACACTTTACATGCCTCTTGCCTCGCTCCGTAGCTAGGTGCATGCAGACAGGGGCAATTGAATGTTGAGTGTGTGTTTATTGTAAAGACATCGTTCAGAACTGTAGTTTATCTGTTTCTTGCAGAGCTACACAGAGCACCGGCATATCCCCAAATCCGACCACTCAGCTGTTCCAGTGACCGTACAGAACACAATCTCTGCTCGGCTACCAAACTAGATTATGTCGAGCACACTTCGTGTTGCTTACCAAGGAGAGCCCGGGGCTTATTCGGAGCAAGCAGCGTTGCAGTTCTTTGCTTCCAAGGACCCAAGCTGCCTTCCATGCGCCTCCTTTCAGAAAACGTTCGAGGCCGTAGACACTGGGCTAGCAGACTGCTGTGCAATGCCAATCGAAAACTCGTTGGCAGGCACTATCCATGTCAACCTGGACCTGTTGCTACGCTACAAGGAACTCAAAATTATTGGTGAGCTTGATTTTCGCGTGCGCCACTGCCTGCTCGCTCTGCCGGGGACGCGGTTGAGCGACGTGAAGGTTGTCCGCAGTCATCCGATGGCGCTGGCACAGTGCGTGATGCATCTGAAAAACAATGGCCTGGTGTCGGAGGTTGCGTATGATACTGCGGGGTCGGCAAAGCTCATTCGCAAGGAGCGGATTGCCAATGCGGCGGCAATTGCGAGCCGGAGGGCTGCCGACATCTATGATTTGGAGGTTCTCAGGGAAGATATTGAAGATGAGAAGGATAACTACACGCGTTTCCTCATGTTGTCAAAGCAGAGCACTGAATACGTGCCAGACATACCGTCGAAGAGCAGCTTGGTTTTCTCGCTGATCAACGGACCGGGAATTCTGTGCCGAGCGTTATCGGTGTTTGCAGTTACGAATATCGATCTGACAAAGATTGAAAGTCGTCACATCCATACTGTAATAGAGCATTGCGAGGACATCCAAATTACGGATGATATGAAGCGAAGATGGGGATACCTCTTTTACGTCGACATTGCGCGGCACGCGGATGAAGGTTCTGTATCAAGCGCTTTAAAGCACTTGCAAGAAATCACTACGTTTTACCGAGTGTTGGGTTCATATCCTCGGCATTTGCGCGAGTTACACGACTAGACAGCGATCAAGAGATGCAGGACGACGCTAGAGTTGGCTGACTATCGATTGGTCATCGTCGATCATTAAGGCGCAGAGTATGACTCTTACTACCAGCGGGGCTTCATGCCCAATCTTGCCCGTACCAATGGTACTTCTACGCGCTGTTTTGGTTTGCTCCTGCTCAAGGTGTTTACTCGAGATGTCACGGCGAGAGCAAGACAGTGTACTGAAGAAGCGAGAATATGGTGGGCATGCACACCAGTTTTTAGTTCTTTGAGTCTAATTAAACGCTAATCTGTCAAGCGTGGGAGATAACTGTCGCTCAATTTGCCTGGCGACGCGATTTCAATCGTGCAGAATCACATACATGCCGCTCAGTACGACTGAGTAAAAGAAGGGGAGAATGCCGGCACACTTGGATTTAAAACCTTGTGCGTGGAACTCTTCTCCTCATCCGTGTCAATCTGCTTGTCACCCTGCTCTGTAAGGGGAACGTTAACGCTATCGGCAGCATCATCGCCAGACTGTCCAGTTTCATCCTTGGCGCTTTGTTCATCATTCAGCTCACCTTCCGCCTCAGTATCCTCGACATCTGCGGGCTCCAGTTCCGTTTCCTCCTCACCACCGTGGCTTCGAGAATTGAACCCGATCGTCCCGTCTGGACCACATGGTTGACGAGGAGGAACATATAACTTATAAGTCGGCATGCGAATACCTTCTAAAGAGTCCGTCGCGGCGTCAGCGTCGCCGGCCTCCGCAGCTCTCGCAGAACGCGGCTTAAAGAACTTGAGGCCCTGCAGTTCTTCTTTTGTAAGAGGGCCGCCGTTGCTAATATCCCCTTTCTTCCATTCATTCTTCCATTCTTGCGCATTTTTTGCCTCCGCATTTTCCTTGTTCTTGCGTCTTTGAACATCTTCCTTTTTGATCGAAGCTTGAATCTTGGCAGTCTCCTTATCCCACTCAGCTTTTCGTTCTGCATTTTTCGTGACATGAAGCACTCTGTTACCATCCTCATCAATTCGGCTGATGTGACCCAGCTCCAAACTAGCACATATCGTATGTACCATTCTCCTCTCGTACGAAGTCAACGTTGACTCGAAAATGAGATCTTCAACTCTTTCACCTTCAGGTGCCTCAGCATTGCTGAAATCCAACAAACGCGTACGAAATTCCTCCTCCCGTTCCTTGTCACGCTCGGCTCTCTCATCAAACCTCTTCTGATCCTCAACTTTTCTCACGGTATCCCTCTGCGCGAAGAATGCCGTTCTCTTATCAACCTTATGCCCAGTCGCATCCGTATTCTGTATATTCCTCTCAAACGTCTGTCGGTTCGGATTATGAAAAATATCGAACTTCTTTGACCTCTTCTCCTGTGCCTCTTTCCTCTCCTTCTCGCCCGGCCTCAGTCGCCGATACTCCGCAATCACCTTTCGTCCATTGATAACCATCTTACTTAACTCTGCCAGGGCCGCCGTAGCATCAGCAGTGGTGTGAAAGTTGACAAAGGCCATACCTCGAAAGGTGCCTGTGGCCTTATCATCAATAAGTGAGATATTCACAAATTCCTTGCGGCCGCCCGTGACGCGACGCACCACCTCCTCCAACGACATCTGCGTAATATGGTAGTCCAGATTCTTCAAAACCACGCAGTTGGTAGGAGGTGGGCTCGAGTGCTTCCATTTGTGTTGCTTCGATGCGCCGCCGTGATGCGACTTGCCGCCACCACCAGACCCGCCACCGCCACCGCCACTGCCGCCGCCGCCGCCGCTGCCACTGCCGCCGCTGCTGCTGCTGCCGTTGACGCCGTTGCCGTCGTTGCTGCCGTTACCGCCGTTGCTGCCGTTACCACCGTTACCACCGTTGCCGCTGCTGCCGCCGCTACCGCCGGCTCCGTCGGTGGGCGCGCTCTCCGCGGAAGGGTGCGGAGCGCCGTTGGCGGGATCGTTGTCAGACTTGTTGCCGATTTGCATGGTGAAGTGGGAAACGCGGGTACGCGTGCAGCTCGTTGAGACAACAGGCAGAGTTAGTGGAGACAGAAGCGTGCAAAGTGTGCAGATTCTCGAGTGTGGCTTCGGGGCGCCGGACCGTGCGATCAGATAGCGGGGTAGGTAGGAGTACAGGCGATGAGATTCAGTCGAGGGTAGCGGCACAGATGGTAAAGCAACCCATGTAAAGTAGTCAAAAGGCAAAGAGAAAGTGGGGAGAGTCGCAAATTACAGTGAGGTAGCGCGAAGAGGGGATATATATGTACAACGCAGAGGCGAATAGGGCGCGCAGTCGTTGAGAGCACCGACCGTACACACCGCGCACGACAACGAGGACGGAGGACTTGGTGAAAAGACGGCAACTCAAACAGAGAGCGGCTTTCAAAGATGGCACCAGCCCGTGTTTCGGGGATTCAGAGCGTGCAACGCCGCAACACTGAAAACACTCCAGACACTGGCGTCCTGCGCAGATTTCGAGCGTCTTTGTCGATGCTTGCAGCACCCACGAAGCCCAGCGAATTCTTCTCTTCTCTTTCCTCTTTCCTCTTTCCTCTTTCCCAGCGGAGTTGTCGATGATACGTCGCAGCGACTTTGCCTACGGCGGCGAGTCGCGCGTGGATATTCGAGATGGCGGGCTATGAGAAAAGTCCGGTGCGTCAGTGTACGCACAGCAGTTGTCTAAGCAGCGCTGGAAATGAACCAGGTGCTGCAGGTTCAGGAGCCCATGTTTACGGGACACGCAAGACACCGCCGACTGCCGAAACGAATAAGCAGCGACAGCCTGTCCACATGCAAGCCTGTTTTCGGAGCCGTTTTCCACGCAGTCCCCCGTCTGCGACGACGCTGTTTTGAGAGAGGAAAGGAGTTGTCTACTTTTGACCGCCAATCACACACTGAAATGTGCGACGGGCCTCGATTTGTACACGCATACCACATGTCATCCGTGTCACAGCATTGCCTCGTTCCTTGCCTCTGTCTGTCAGATGAGGAGGATTCATGACTCTTTCTGCATCAACAAACGTGGTCGTCGATTCCCCGCATCATGAAACGTCATCTTGGTCCCAAGTCCAATCCTTCCGCAACAAACCACTTCACCTTTTCACCAAAACACACCACCTCTGTCCTGCGCACTCCGCCACCCCCTCCACCCCTACCCTCCTCCGTCTCCTCCCACCATGCCATTGCTGCCCCGTTCTGCCGGACTTGCCGTTCTGCGCTCGCTATGTACCCTCCGTCACGACAATTTTTACACCTTACTCGGTGTGCGCGAGTCCTTGCACGTCGACCCCTGCACTCTGTCCGCGCGCTTCAAACACCTGCAGCGCCAATGGCACCCCGACAAGTTTGGCCGCTCCCCGCCCCCCCAGCAGGCCGCCGCCGCCGCCATGTCGGCCCGTCTCAACGAGGCGTACGCCACGCTACGTGCCCCAGACCGCCGCGCAAAGCACCTTCTCGCGCTTCGTGCGCCGGACGTTGCGGTGGGAGGAGAGCTTGAGCCAGAGTTTCTTAGGTGGGTGATGGAGCTGCGCGAACAGGTCGAGGAGGGAGGAGGTGAGACGGAAGTGAAGAGGGAGGCGGCGAGAGTGAAGGGCGAGTGCGAGGGGGCGATGAAGGAGTCATTTCAAAGGGGGGATTGGGGAAAGGCGGCGGAGCAGATTGGAAAGCTGCAGTATCTGCGACGAATTGAGGAAGCAATTGAGGAGCGGTAGGACGATTGAAAAATGACGGTCAGTTGAAAGGTGTGCGGAGGAGGGAGCGGTGTGGATGTTGTGAGAGGGGAGCCAAGTGAGTTTAATTTGTGGACGAAAGATTAGCAGCTGATGGGAAGGGTATCTGTGACTGTGACTGGGTGTGTGTGTGTGTGTGTGTGTGTGTCTTTGTCTGGGTCACTTTGGTACTCCGCGTAGCAACGCGAGCGCCTGTTCCAGATTTCCAATGGCCGTGCGCACGTCCTGAAAGTCGAGCGCACTGGTGGCATACTTTGCCAGCTTTTGCGCCTCCTGCGTCTGCTTTGCTGTCGGCCTATAATCCGCATCATACACCGCCTCTCGCCTCGCCCCGTTCGGCGGCAACGTCGTCGGCTCCGGCTCCCGCGCCAACCCCACCAACGGCGGCACTACGGGGGTGTGCGGCAGCGGCGCAGGCACATTCACGGGCGTCTGAACCTCGCTGTCCACGGACGGGTACATCACCAAAGGTGACTTTCTCTCCTGTGGCGTCTTGTCGGCCACACCTTGCGGGAGCGGGAGCGAAACATCCCGCTCCCCATTGGGCAGAATCGCGTCAAAAGCCTGCTCGCTCCCTCCGCGATGTTGCGCGCGCCCAAACACGGAGCGCCGGCTGCGATCCGCGAGCGGCGCATCGATCACGAGCGTCGGCACGGCAGGCATGGCAGGAGGCAGCGGGGGAGGTGGAGAGACCGGCGGCGGCGCTCGCGCGGAGGGGATTGGGGAGGGCGCCTCGCTGGACGGGTACTTGGGCGCGGCCGGGTAGAGATCCATCGAGGATGAGTGCGCCGTGTACTCGGCGGCACGCGAGTCGGCGTCGACGTCAAAATCAGGGGCGGGCGGAGCGGGCGGGGCAGACGCATGCACGTGTGACGGGGAGGAACTAAAGGAAGGGTCGAGCACAGCGTCCGAAGTGACGGCGTCGCCGCGCTCGCTCTCGAGGTCGAGTTCTGCCTGGATGCGGGCGGCAGCTTCGGCCTCGGCCTTTGCGCGGGCCTCAGCCTCGCCCGGGGCACCGGGAACGGGGGTGCGTCCCTCCCGAAGGGCCTTGGTGATGTCTGCAGCTTTCCACTTTGCGTAGCGGAGGCGCTCGGCAAGGTCCGAGGTGAGCGGCGCAAAGACGGTGCAGACCTCAAGAAAGCACATGGCGGCGTAAAAGGTGATGGCGGTTGCCTTGGAGGCATGGCCAGCGCGGTCTTCTGCATCGGCGCGGTCGAAGACGGACAGAGCAAACTCCTCGACGAGACCGCGGTGGGTGCCGTCGTCGGGGCCGATGCGTTCCTTGGCGGTCTCGCACTTTTCGAGGAGGCCGACAACAAAGCGATTGGCAGATTCGTCGGTCTTGTCGCGGAGGAGCATGGCGCGGCGGAGAGAGTGGAAATTGCAATAGTATGCGACAAGAGGGCTGGTAGACTCAACCTCACGGGCGCGTGCCATGAATTTGCCGATAGGCTTCAGACTTTGCGGCCAGTCTGCCATGGTGGGGGGGAAGAAAAGGGTCAGGGGCGTGGAGGGGGCGGGGGAATGGTGCGGAGAGGGAGAAAAGGTGGGAGGTGGCGGTTGAGAGGGAAGCGGCCAAGTGATGAGGGTGGGGGATGGTGGTGAGTTGGGATGTATGGGAAGGGAGCGGGTGGAGAGGGGAAGGGAACGGAGGTGGGAGAGGAAAGTGGAGCGATGAGTGGGATGAGGTGTTGAAGATGCCAGCGAGGGAGGGGGTTGGGAGGGAGCGTGATGGGGGACCTGGGACGGAGGGGGGGAACGGAGAAACAAAGGAACGGGGTTGAGAGAGAAATGGGGGAAAGGGGGAAAAGGGGAAAGGTAAGAGGGAGAGGGCTGTGGAATATTGCAAGAAGACGGGAAAGTGGCAACGACGGTGATTGGCGGGGGGTGGTGGTACCAAGACAGGCATTGCTGGCAGCATGGTGGGAGGGCGTCGTTGCTGGATGCTTGCCACGATGCAGCCTGGATGGTTGTGTGGGTTGTGTTGGGGTATGCCACTTCTGGACGGGTTGATGGGTCGATGGGTTGGTCGGTCGGTCGGTCGGTCGGTCGGTCGGTCGGACGGTGAGAATGAAATAGTCGCGTTTCTCAGGCAATCTTGACCTCAACACGAATCCCCACGACCAAGGCGCTTCGAGTACTCTTGGTCTGTGCGCAAGCAGGGATCTCAGAAATACCGCCAAGACAGTGTCACATGCAGTTGTTTTCTACTCCTGTCAAATGCTCTTCTTGGCTCTTCGTATACAAACACCACACTTCTCCC
>JAUKWC010043777.1:0-11182 GCA_032356245.1 Endocladia muricata | reverse complement strand
CGGATGGCGTGTACTATTACGAGGGCCGTTCGGATGATATGTTTAAGGTGAGCGGTCAATGGGTTTCGCCTATCGAGGTGGAGAACGCACTGATGGAACACGCCAGTGTGTTCGAATGTGCCGTTGTGATTGGAAAGGATGCGGACGGTCTGCAACGCACAAAAGCTTGTATCGTTTTATCTCCAGATGCAGATGATGGGGATGAGCTGACTGCTGAGTTGCAGGCGCATGTTAAGGCGCGCATTGCGCCATACAAATATCCGCGCATTGTGGTATATCTTGATGAGTTGCCAAAGACTGTGACGGGCAAGATTCAACGGTTTAAGTTGCGGGATTAAGCAGTGTGGTAAGGCAAGGTCAACTGGCAATTCTGTCTATCCATCCAAATTAAGTTGGGTCGCGCGTTGGGCGTCATCACCTACTGCCCCGAGCGCCATGAGAGAGTTTCGCTGCGTGGTCGTGATGCCGCTCACGTCTCTAATGTTCATACCTGCATAGGGTCCTGGAACCCGCAGTTGTTGAAGGTTGCGCAAGGCAGGATGATTCTCTTCGGCTTTGTCAATTATGTGGCCGATCTCATAGATCTTGATTGTGCCATCGTTGCTGCCGCTGACCAAAGAGGTGGATTTTGGCGCAAAGTGAATGGATCGTATTGCGCCATCGTGTACAGGCAGTTGCCTGATCAACTGCTGTGAGTCAACGTTCCATAAGCAGATGCTGCCATCAAAACTTGAGCTGATTAGCGTTTCCCCATCGGCACTAAAACGCAGCCCGCTAACCAGATCTGTATGGGCCGAGAGCAACGCTATCTGCTCGCCACTTTCGGTGTTCCATAGCTTGATGGTTTTGTCGCGAACACCGCCGGCAAGAAGCGGTTGCGTGGGCGAAATCGCAATGGATCGAACCGGTGAATGAGCGTGGATTACGCTAGTTAGTTCATGGTTTGGCAAGGTCCAAATATATATTTTCCCATCTTCACAGGCGGCTGCGATAAAAGAGCCGTCGCTCGAAAAGTCGATCCCCCAAATAATATCGATTGCGTCTGTAAAAGTGTGTAATAGCTGACCCGTATTTACAGTCCATAATTTGACCCGTCCTCGATATTCACCGCTCGCCAATATCTGATCATCTTGGCTAAATGCCATGGAAGAAGCCGCCTTTTCTGTTTGTAATTTATAAACAGATTTACTCGTGATCGGGTCCCATAGACGAATAGACGCATCGTTGCTCGCGCTCGCGATCCATCTACCTGTGTGGCTATAGTGTACCTGCCAAATAAAGGAATCATGACCGGCTAAAATCTTTGGGTATTGGGTATCGGCCAAATCCCACAGCCGAACCACATAGTCACCCGTGACAAGCTGTTTTTCATCTGGGCTGAGAGAGGCAGAGGTGATGGAAATTGAAAAGCCATGTAAGTTGTTGATGTTTTCGCCGCTCTCTGTGTCCCATAAACGCAGCGTTGCATCGATGCCCGCGCTCGCAATAACGTTCCCTTGTGGCGCAAAGCCCACCCCTCGGATCCAGCCTTCATGGCCACGTATACTTTTCCAGATAACGCCGCTGGATAGATCCCACAGCAGGAGCAGCCCATCTTCGGCGCAGCTCGCCAAGCGCGTCCCATCGGGATTAAAGACAACGTTGTGGACGGCTAATGTATGCCCAACCAGCGTCTGCTGATTATTGAACATTGTCAACGGTTCGTCTTTGCTTAGCCTATCATTTGAATTGTTTTTACTTGAATTATCTATACGGGAGGCGTCTCCAATCTCCCATACGTGGACCATTTTATCTGCACCACAGCTTGCCAGCAGAAGACCATCGGCACTAATATCAACGGCGTATACATATGCATCGTGGGCTAATTTTGTCTCTATACATTGGGCCGTACGCAAATCCCAAAGTCGAACGGTTCCATCATCGCCACAACTGGCAAGCAACTTTTGCTGCGGATGGACACTCAGCCCCCGAACTCTCCCCTCATGCCCCTGTAGCTGTTGGCTCAGCTCAAATACACCCGCAGACTCGGTTGTCCACAAACGTATAATTCCATCATAGCTTGCGGTTGCCAACAGTTGATTATCTGGCGCGGTGGCAACTGGCGCGGTGGCAACTGGCGCGGTGGTAACTGGTGCAATGGCAACTTTGGCAATGGGAAAGGAGTGATGGTCCAAAATTTGGCAGCAAAAAATGGTCGACACATCTAGCACGCCCTTCTCTTGCGCGTTTAGCCCTGATATATCCCAGATTCTGGCGGTGCCGTCCTCGCTGCCCGTAACAAGCGTGCGGCCATCTGCGCTAATTGCCACGCTGCGCACAATCCCCGAATGACCATGTAGATCGGCCACGATCTGCAACTCATGGCTCTGCCAGATTCGAGTCATACCATTTGTTGTCCCCGCAATCAAAAACTGTCCATCTGGCGTATAGCTAAGCGACCAAATGCTGCTAAACGTATCTGTAAATTTTGCGTGGCTTAAATCGCACCGAGCAAAGTTAACGTTTTGTAGTTTCTGATCCTGCAAGATTGCGTGCCACAGGGCTAGGCCAGAGAAATCAAGTTTAGATAGTTCGATCGGATAGCCGCTGTTTTGAAGATCGATTAGCAGATTTAAGAGCGTTCCACCAGCATAGCTTGGCGCGTTGCCAATCGCCGCGCGCAGTTGGCCTAGTTTCTCGTTTGCCCAACTCATCAAATTCGCTTGACCACGCCCGTTTATAATTTGCTGGGCAACGGGTTTTAAGAGCAAACGACGTTGAGCTTCGATGACATAGCTACGTGATTGAGATTTTATCAGCGCATATTGCAGCACAAAATCCAGCGGCCCATTTATAAATTCCGCAGCCGCTGTTTGGACAATCTTTTCCATCACATATTCCATAATGACGTTTTGCAAAGAAAAATGTCTGCCGTCGTTTTGATCCCGTACAGGAGGATTCTGCGTCTGAGCGTCATCTACGTGAATCTCGATAATGGACCGTCGCAGCAGTGAAAGCAGCGCTTCTCTGAGCTTGCGGCGTGAACGTTTTTTAAGTAAATTCTCCTGCAGCGTTTGTGCCGTGACGGGTTCGCGCTCAATTGTTAGCCATATCAGAATTGCTTGCTCAAGATCCGACAGACGATCATACTGCTGCTCAATTACTTCGTAAATATCATCGAATACCACTGTTTCGTCTGCCAGAAAACTCTCGATATTGCCAGCGTATAAATCGTTAACTGTTTCGGCAACAAGCTTTAGCCCCAGCGGATTGCCAGAGTAACGTTCGATGAGAGAGGCGATGCGGCCCGCTTTGATATCGGCTGATCCAGCCAACCCAGAATTTCTGATGAGATCGGCTCCCGATCTATGCGACAAGCCACCGATTGGCAATATTTTTACGCCACCAAACGTGCGCGCAAGTCGCGTTATTTCTAGTGGCGTTTCGCGACTTGTTATCAGCAGGCAGCTATTGTGTTGGGTGCTGCCAAATCGTTGCAGTAACCGGCTATAGGCTTCGTATCCCGTACGGTAGCTTCCGACTCGTTCACCAGCCGCTAAGATGCTTTCAAAGTTATCCAAAATAAGTAGACATGAATTTTCTTGAAAATATTCAAAAAGAAAATCAATTTGCTGATCGATCGATTCTGAATAAATGGATCCTGAATAACTGGTCTGCCCTTTTGGGGAAATACTTTGCAACCACATTTTAAGGATTGTTTCCAGCGGTGGCGAGTTGATGAGCGAACGCCAGATAATCTGTTCGAAGTGATAGGCAGAAGTGGTGCCGCTCTGATTTAGTGGAGGTTGGGCGACGATGTCTACAACTTGTGCGGCTAACGTCGTTTTGCCAATGCCGCCGCTTCCTACAATCGCCGCAAGCTGCCCTTCTTTCCCGATGAGCCATTTTTCAAGCTGCGCGATTTCGCTTTCTCGACCAAAGAATGTGTTTTGTCTAGCTGGTAGTTCACCCTGTACAAGTTGAGCCGCGCTGCGCGCGGTTCCACCATCGCTCTTTCTGCTTTCTGCGCCTTGCTGGAGAGAGTCATTCTCTATCCGCAGCCATTGATCGATGGCCTCTTTTAACATTCGATATCGGTGAACACGGAATTCATCGGCAGTCAGGCGGGCATTATCAATCTCACTGATCGCAAGATGCTGGAGCGTCGATAATGCGGGGTGTCCTGTAACATTTAAAAGTTGCACGGTGATGGCGTGATCAACCTGTAGTGCTGCCGCAATCTGGATAACGGATTCCCAGTCGCGCGGCAATGAATTGCGTTTAAACCAACTCCGAATCGTTTCGCGCGGAATGCCCGATATATTTGCAAGCTTTGGTTGACTGAGCTTTTTCTGCTTCATCAAAATACGCAGCAGAGTAATAAACGGATTTTGCATCGAATTCTCAAACGGATTAAGGCTTTTTAGTAAGTACTGGTTCTCTGAGGATTTGTGGGGGTGAATCGCAGAATAAATTTTTAGCTTAATTTGAGACACACATTTCTGTCAGCCCAAAATAATATGTTTTGCTGCTGCGAAACATCTACTCGTTAGGCTATCACAATCGTCTGCTTTTTGAAAATTTGCACCCTGTTTTGCACCCCGTTTTGCACCCTGTTTGCACCTGTTATTAAAAATTTGCTAGTGTTATCATTTATGTCAATACTTTTGCGCGGGTTCTTTTTGACCAAACAACTGTCCTCATATTTTCAAAAAAGCATCGTGCATTTACTATAGTCCCCCCAATAGTAAATGCACGATGCTTTTTTCTACCTCTCGAACAGACGCAACTCTATATTGCATTCAGAATAAAAATGGTAAATGGTTCGTGGTGCGTGAACTGTTAATCAATCTA
Organism: Endocladia muricata; assembly: GCA_032356245.1. Taxonomy (NCBI): domain Eukaryota; phylum Rhodophyta; class Florideophyceae; order Gigartinales; family Endocladiaceae; genus Endocladia; species Endocladia muricata. The sequence goes on along the minus strand of JAUKWC010043777.1, from coordinate 6,349 downwards.
GCTGTACGGTGGCTCTGTTGTGGCACTATAATTTAGTGGATAATCTGTACTGCGTTCAGAATGAGAACCGTAGTTTATAAATACGAAAACGCTCTATAAGGCCAAACAAAAAAATAAATGTTCCACAGATTTTTGAAATTATACAGATTTTTACGGCTAAAATCTTTCAAATCTTCTCAATCTGTGGATCATTAAAAATTTTAATTGGCCTAAGTGGATTGCAGAAAACCACGGTTTTGAAATTGATTTTTGTATATTAGGCACAACTTTAACAGATTCAACCGCGCTAGTCGGGTAATGGATCCGACTGGCGTTATCCTAATAGCATTGATTTTCGATCCACTCTATTCCACCGCCATTGCCCGCAACGCAACTGCCAACACTTCAGCCCCAATCCGAATTGCATCGGGACTTGTATACTCGCGCGCATTGTGGCTAACCCCATCACGACATGGGATAAACATCAGTGCCGTCGAAATAAACGAACCATCCCCGCGCGGGTGAATCGCCACCACTGCCGCATCGTGCAATGCGCCACTCGGCATCTTACAATTCTGCACGTCTAACTCTGCGCACGCGTCTACTAGCACATCTTGCAGCGTCGCATCCATCTCGGCTATTGGCTCTAAAAACATTAGCCGCTGCACGCTGATCCGCACAGTGAAGCGTTCCGCAATCTGCCTAAAAAGCGTCTCGATCTCAGCCATGTGCGCCTCTAAAAAGTCTCTATTATTGCTGCGTACATCGGTTGTAAAGTAGCCATTTGGCGATACCTTGGTAATCGCGTTTTCGTATATAGCCGGATTCTGAATATTGTAATCCTGATCCGAATTGATCACGCCCACCGTTTGCACCAAATCTGCGCCTTCGACCAGCCGCCGCTGCCCTAACTTATCCATCTCGACCTGCATATAGGCAATTGCCAGATTTGTATCGCGACGGTACGCCACCCCCATCGGTGTGCCGCCCGAATGCGCCGCCTCTCCCGTTACCACAAAACGCGTGCGGATCGTGCCGCGAATACTTGTCGTTACTCCAATATCATTTTGCTCACTCTCTAGCCTGCGCGCCTGCTCGATATGTAGCTCAAAATAGGCCGCAATCGAATCGATATGATCTTGCGTCAGCGTGGGCCGACAATCTGCAATAAACGATGGATCGTACCCCTGTCCAACAATCGCCTGTTCTAGCGTGCGCCCATCAAATTTGCGCAGTAAGATATTGCGGTTGTTCACTCCAAACGCCGCCCGGCTGCCCTTGCAGACCGAACCAAACGTGGCCGACTCTTCGCCCCGCCAAATTACTAGTTCAAGCTCTTTGGAGAGGATCGGCCAACTTTCGCGTACCGCCAAAATTGCCTCTAACCCCGCAATAATACCCGCTGCCCCATCATAGTTACCGCCAAATGGAACCGTGTCCACGTGCGAGCCAACCTGAACAACCTGATCGCCCGATCCTGGTGTTCTAAGATAGAGATTGCCAACGCCATCATATGCCGCGCGCAACCCATGCTCGCACCCAATGCGCTCAATATACGCCATGGCCGCGCTCTCTTCATCGGACCAAGACGCGCGCAGGAACCCCGCCTCTCGAAATGAGCCAAGATTACCTATCTTTTCAAATACAGCCAGATGAGTTTCGATTTTTGAAACGGGAATTTGGGGCATGGAAGGTTGAGGATTTGTGGGGTTATTAAAAGTTGGTGAATAAGGGTGTCGTGCGTGGTGCGTGGTTCGTGAACTATTCAAATTTCATGTTGTACTGCATGATCGAGATTGGCTGGATAATCCAGACGAGATCAATGCCACAGTACAACATGATTGACCATAAGTTCACGCGCGACGCACCACGCACCACTTCTCATACCAGCATCTGCGTCGGCTCCATGGTCAAAAACTGACCTTGACCGGGCTGGGCCACAATTTCGCCATCTTGCAAAACGGGTTGCCCGCGTTGAAACGTCATCTCGGGCCAACCTAAAACCTTGCGTCCATCATAGAGCGTGTAGCCAACATTGGAGTGCTGATTTTCGGTCGTAATCGTAAACTCGCGCGCCGGATCGAAGACGATGATATCTGCATCCGAACCAACCGCAATCGCACCTTTTTTGGGATATAGACCAAAAATCTTGGCCGGATTCTCGCTTAGAATTTGGGCTAGCCGCACAATGCTGATCCGTCCCTTGTTGACGCCTTCATCGTAAGTCAGCGGCAGCACCGTTTCCACCTGTGGCGAGCCAAACCCCTGTTCCAAAAACTCGCCGTTTGGATCCTTAGGCTTTGGCGCGTGATCGGACGAAACTACTTGCAGAATATTGTCGCGCAGACCACCCCACAACGCCTCCCGATCATCCTCTGTGCGAATTGGTGGACCGACTTTCGCCAGCGCACCATGCGTCTTGATTATTTCCTGCGTCAGCGTCAAATAGTGGGCGCAACTCTCGGCATGAACAATTTGCCCAGACGCCCGCGCGTGCTCGATATGGCGCAGCGATCGCGCCGTGGTTACATGTACAATATAAAGTGGACAGTTGGCAACTTCGGCCAATCTCATGGCGCGAAACGTGGCCTCTTCTTCCAGCGCGGCAGGGCGCGAAATGTTAAAAAACTCAGCCGATGCGTTGGGTCCAGTCAGATATTTATCTTCCAAATAATCGATGCCGCCCCCATTTTCGGGATGCACCATCGCCATGCCGCCATTGGACGCTAAAATGTCCATCGCCTTCATTAGCTGATAGTCGTCGGTGGTCCAGCCCTGTTTGATATAGGGCATAAAAAACTTAAAGGTGCGGATCCCCAGTTCCATCGTTTTCTCAATTTCTGGCACATGATTGGGCGCATCGAACATGCCCGTGTGCAGACCAAAATCAGTGCGCGAACCGGCCCGCCCCTCGTCGATAAAACGCGCGGTTGCGTCATACATACTCTCGCCCTTGTATGCGTAGGCAAAGTGCAGCAGCGTCGTTGTACCGCTATATGCGGCGATGCGCGAACACGCCTCCATATCATCTTCGTAGACCGGATGCACGTGAACGTCGATCACGCCGGGCAGCAAAAGACGCCCGCTCACGTCGATAACGGTTGACCCATCCGCAGCCAGATCCGGCCCCACCGCGCAGATGGTTTCGCCCGATATCGCAACATCTGCACGCGCTTGTCCCGCCCCCGTGACAACGGTTCCGCCTTTCAAAATGAGATCAATCGATTGGGTCATGGTACATACTCCATAGTAGCGATAATTGAGGATGAATTATGCCAACAGCAGCCGTCCAACTGTCATGAGGCCGATTAATGCCAGAATAATTACTAGCATAACGCCAACGCCAAGGCAGGCCAAAATCGCCCATCCCCCTCGGTTTGAACCTGGCACCGATTCATAATGAACGGGACCGCTTTGACTCAAAATATAGCGGATTTTATGCCGTTCCTCAACTTGATTGAGCAGATTGTTGATGGTCGTTTTTGCATAGTCGCTGCTCAAGCTATCGAGCGTGCCGCGGAACTTGAGCCGATGCAGCATCTGTAACGGATCCGTTCCACAGGAGCGTTCAAATTCAGCGCAAGCGGACTGCATCTCGACGTTCTTTTGCGCTTGTAAATACCAATAGCGGCCAGCCATTTCAGGGTAATCGAGTAGGCTATAGACATCGCCCAACCGCCGACGTATGGCTAAATTATCGGGCTGCGCCGAGAGCAATCCATGCAGCCGAGCGCGCGCTCGGCCCAGTTGACCATCGGCAATAAATTGATCCACTTTAGGAAATTGATCGGTAAAGGATTTAGCTGATTCTTCACCTGCTTTTGCTGCATCGTCTGAATTCATCGCTTACAGCTTCCTTATCAAAGATTCTGTAATTGTTGCCCGTTTTTCCATAAGCGTTAGTAGATATTCGCCTCTCAACCCGCACAGCTTTTTACTCGGAATCGAACGTTAACATTTTATCTTGTAGACTTAGCGTGCCATCCGAGAGCAATTGTTTTAGAAAATTGTCAAACTCTGGTGCGTTAACGGTATAGCTATGCTCTTGTTTGTTTTTATATCCTTTCTGGACCTGTCCTGCTGCTTTTATTTCTATTTCTTTCGATATCGCCACATTGTAGGTTTCGGCATCTAATATCTTAACCCGAATCATGAATGGCGGTTGTGAATGAACTTCTAGTGTGACGCCAATCGGGCTATCTTTATAACCATCCGTATTTGCTATATGCAATTCTTCGATCAATGTACTCCACTTATATACTGCATTGAGTTCTGTTTTGGACTTGAAGCCCAGCATTGTTTTCTTTGTGACCATCTCTTGCCTATGGTCTGTACCCATTGTTGCGTATGCAAATTTTGCTAGCCGAATCATTATGTGAGATAACGTGACATCTTCGGCGTTATCGTTAAGATTTGAAACAGCGCTTGGCTCACCTGCTGTATTGCTCGTTAACTCCGCTTTTGTCTCCGCTACAGCTTGTATTGCCGGTTCATAGCCCAACTCTGCCGATCTACCATAGCTTTCGAGCGCATCGGAAAATTGGTTGTGTCTATCGAGGATGCCACCTATATTAAAATGTGCTCGGGCGTTTTCTGGATCAAGTGCTGCTGCCTGCCGAAAGTCGGCCAGTGCTTCGACACGCAAACCAATCTTTGCATAGATCCGGCCACGATTGTTATACATCGCAGCCATTGGTTTGGGGATCACTATACAATTTTCGATGGCATAGTCATAAGCGGCAAAGGCATTTTCAGACTTATCAATCCGTTCATAGACAGCGCCAAACCCCCCGTGAACTCCTACGGTTGCACACTCGGCATCGTTAGCTGCTTGAAAACATTCCCATGCTTGTTGCAGGTTGTCTTTTTGAAACTCTCCCAACCCGTGGATAATCAGCATTTCACATTCGTTATCAGTTGTCATAGATTTGTTCTCCTTGAAATAAGCTATATTCGATAAAAGTTTCGCAAAATTATTCGATCAAGTTATCGATGATGCTAATTGTCGCATTAGCACATGCCGCTATGATACTTTCTATTGTTGTCGCGTGGTCCATATTTTAATGTTCCCGTTATACCATTCCGGTTTAGCTATCTATATTTGACTTGCTAACGTCTCGTGATAATTGCTCAAAGCGTAGTTGCCAACTTCACGAGTCGAACTATTTCTTCAATCTCTTCGCTAGAGCGAAAAGATTGCAGGAGCCAACGCGAGTTTTTTGAGCGATCTGGATGACTTGTTGTGTCTTGAGGCGGGGCGAGACCTTCCTTTTTGATTATTGCGGGCGTTAGCCTAATATCAATTTCGCTTTCGCTGCTTCTTTGGAAGTGGGCAATCTCTTTTTTGTTGAAATAGACACAGAGCAATGTAGTCTCTTTCCAGAACGCGGTGGTTACATTTGGAATTGCTTCTAATTGTGTAACCAGATCATCTCGTAATTTGGACATAAAATTCCCCTAGGCCAATTAAAACTTTTAACGATCCACAGATTGAAAAGATTTGAAGGATTTTAGCTATAAAAATCTGTTTAATCTCAAAAATCTGTGGATCGTTTATTTTTTGTTTGGCCCTAAAGACTCGCTAAGAAGAAAGCTATCGTCCGCTGCATAGCTTCGGTAAAGGCAGGCGATCCAATATTGTGACCACCATTGTCGTACCGATAAAATTCGTGAACTTTGTTTTGTGCCGCTAACGCAGCGGCTAAGTCGATGGAATAGCCAATGTTGACTACGTTGTCGTTAACGGCATGATGTACTTGGAGTGGCGCCTGCAACGTTGCCAGATTTTCTGTTAGCGAAACGGCGCGCCAGAAGGGGACCGCTAAATCCGGCTGTCCGTAGAATTCTCGAATCTCTCGCCCGCGGCGAAACCCTGGCGCGCGATCAAAGAAATCGCGAGTGGCCGATGGATCATCAATAGAATAACGCACCAGATCATCATAACTATAGACCGCCCCGGCCCAGATCACCCCCGCCTGCACATCTGGCTCGATCAACATGGCGCGCAGCACAAGATTGCCCGCCATGCTGTGACCCCACATGCCGATTCCCTGCGGATCGACAAAGTCCAATGTTTGCAGACTCTTGAGCGCGGAGATGGCATCTATCGTGTAGTTGGGAGAAAAGTAACTACCGCTGGCTTCGCCTTCCGAATTGCCGTGGCCGCGCAGATCGATCTTGAAAACGACCAGTCCGCTTCTGGCAAGTGAACCAACATAGTCCACATAGCGTTGGGTTGTTTGGTAGACATCGGGTGGGATAAAGCCATGGTTAAAAACAACGGCCTTATAGCCGCCCGCTGGTGGATCACCAAAGGGAACTGTCAGCAGGCCATAAATACGATTGCCTTCCGAAAGATAGCTGGCGATAT
>JAUKWC010043766.1:0-11191 GCA_032356245.1 Endocladia muricata | reverse complement strand
AAGAGGGCTGGTAGGGAAGGTGAGGATTATGAGGTTGGAAACGGGTTATAAGGTGGGGGACAGATGAGATATTAGAAGGAGAGGGGAGAGGGGAGGGGGGGAGGGGGAGCGGAGTGAGGAGGAAGTGGGCGCGGATGGAGGCTAGAGGGCAAAAGTGAGGGGTGAGAGAGAACCAGTAGGGGGAGGTTCGGGAGAGTTACCGAGGAGAGCGGATGGGGAGGTGTATGTCGTTACTCGGACTTGCGTGTCGGCAGTAGTGTAGAAGAGGGGTGCAAGCCAGAAGGAGGAGAGTCTGATGTGGCGGTTGATGGGTGGATGGTGGATGTTAAAGGTTTATGCGGGTGGTGTGGGCTGTGGAGCGACGATTGACTGTGAAAAACCAATGCCGTTCTCGTTGATGTTTACTTGAGTATTAATATGCAGATCCATACCTGTTTAGATTCGAGTATTGTTCGAAAGGGAGGGGATGCTTCATCTCCCCTATGCCTGGCGAGTTTGTATTCGCAATGCAGGTATTGTGCTAAGGAGAAAACTGTCGCTAATGCCCTTCGCTACCCCTCCATATCTACTCATTTTCGACACTCGAAATCTTACAAGGAGAAAGACCAAACGTCACGATCACAACCTGGTGACACACAGGTGTGACATCACTGAGAGACCTCATCGAAATGTGGTGATTGTCAAAACATTCTAACACCGCTCGGACGTGATTGAACTGCACGAAGTCGGGCACCAGACCAGTATGCATCCCTTTGGCAACCACTTTCTACTGTATCATATCCCCGGCTTCCTACAGATGCCAATAATGAACCAAGCTTGCAAATGTCTCCGCGTCCTTCTCGAGGGCATGCATCCTCGAGGTTCGTATATCTTTTCATAATGATGTAATGTATACTCGTTCAGCTCACTGCTCGAATCTCAGTCAAGATATGTTCTCTACTAGTAAAAATTTGCTTCGTTGGTCGAGGCGTGGTTTTTGCATGCACGACGAACGCTCCTATCAGAATCAGCCGAGGTCACTGGGATCGGCGCGCTTAGAGTACTACCGCAATCGTAAAGATAGATTTAGCTCGACGCAGCACATACACAGGGCATACGAGTGGATGAGCAGCTCATCCTGGTGCAGGAACTCGGCCGAAATATGTTCTCGAGGACAGAAACTTGTGCGTTTTTACATTCTCCGAGATGCAATATAACGGAGACATCTTCTTCTATACCACAGTGTCTCCATGTTTGGAAGTTAGCTCATTATGACACGCAGAAATGAAAGGATAGTCGTGCGAGTAATGGGCTTGTGCAATACAATTGAATAAAGCTTGTGACCATACTCAGGTCTGAAACGACGGACAAATACAGAATGCTTCTCTTTGTTCATAGTTCATATGGACGTGACCAAAACAAAATCAGAAAGCAATCAACAGACTCGCTTATTTTATTTTATTTCTATGGTGAGCGTGAGCATGAATTCTATTCCAGACGGTCATTATATCTTACACACAAGATCCCTTTGTTTTACCTAAAAGAACTAGGAGAGGTACAGATGATGGCCGAAAGCCACCTAGAGTAAAGAGAACAATACCTGTTTGATTTGAAGGCAAAAGGGTATCAATTTTGTTCTAAGACGTTAACCTGTGAGCATTATCAATAGTTCGAATGTCTGTCAGGAGATCATAACGAGCTATGGAATGATTAAAAACATTACTCAGGGGCGTAATTATACTCATTTTGCGGACTGTATATGAAAGTTATCTATGAATACATTACAATTGGGTGATTCATGTGCCCCAGGCGAAATTACATTAGGCACGTCAGAAGTGGAGCTCATGCAATGAATATTTAACATTGTAATCACATCTTCAATGTCATATGTTTTCACCCCAATTGAGTAAACAAATAATAATGTATGAGAAGCACAGCTAAAGGAAGATAGGGTGATCGTTGTTTATACAAAATGTATTTGTCGTTCCATAGTCTTCTCGGAGCAATTGGCGATGTATAGCTACAAAATGCATTTTCCGTAGAATGCTGGTAACTCTACTTCACCGAACGACCGAAAAAGTTTTCAGAAATTTGGCTAGCACTTGGAGAGAAATATATTGTTTGGGGGTGTGATGAGAAAAAGTATCGTAAGAACGGTGTTTCTCTCTGTAATAAACAACAGGACACTGCTTTCTGGCTCGAAGTGCAAACATTTACCCCTGGTTGGTCTCGCAACACCATATTAGGCCATAATCCGATTCAAGTCGAAAGCATGACCCCCAACACGGAACCGGTATCAAGCAGCGTTGTTTATGAAATCACTTCTGACAATGTTCTCTTCTCTTCGCAGGAGCAGATCCATATAATTGTTTTTTGTACCCTGTAGCAACTTTTCAGAAATCATAACCTCTCTTTCCTCTACGAACCCAATTCACAGCTCATTACACCGGAAGCACGCGAAGAAGCCATGGATTGGTCTAAAATGCGTTCGTTCTTGTACGGTCAGACTACAATATAACGATTGTATTCTTCAGATCTATACTTTATGGTCGAGAAATTGTGGCAATGGCAATTCAACCCTTCAGGATATCAAATTAAACAAGTCTCTGCGCACATCATACACAATCTCCTCTGCTCCATGGGGGACGATGTGAAGCGGACAATATCACGAAGTATTACCAGGAAGAGGCATACGTAGCAAGACATTAGAAGAGGGAAAGTATCTTTTTCACATCTTCAAAGCCTGAGCCAAACCAGCCTTTATCTATGATACAAGTTTATTCTACTATGGTGCATCCTGATCGTGATTTGTTGCATGGAATTGTCTGAGCATATCCCTCTACTCTTTTTCCGAAGAGATATAAAAGTTGCCCCATGCCTTAAGGTCCAATCTCCATTACATCTATCGTGGCACGGAACATTGACAAATCTACAAACTCAATCGACAAACTTCACACGACATGCCACACTGCACAGAAAGTACCAGGATTTGGACTGGTCAAGTCTTCTACATTGCTGGATTTGATAGCAAGCGATATTTTTTGATGATCAATCCATTCTCCTCAACAAAGTGGGCAAAGTTGTCGTATTGATAATCTTGTTCGCTATCTATAGAGGGAAAAGCTCCGTCACTTTCTTCTTCTGGGGGGGGGGGCAATGAACCGACTCTGCAATGGTTGTGGTCTTAACAGCCTTCAAATTTCGCTCGTAAACAGAGTAGACTTGATGCGTGAGGCATTGCTATGAATATGTCTTTTTTGTTTCCTGTCGGTGCTCCACTGCATTATCACTTGAAAACTATTGATGCACGCATTGCAATACAGTCACTGCTCCAAGTATAATGTACGAAGCAACAGAGCCGTATCTTCTGCCTACCATTGAGTGCGTCAACCTGTTTAGATGCTAAAACCCGATGCCCGGTTCTTGCTTACTGGAATGTTGGAATTGAACGATATATATTGTGATCAAGTCCACGTCGTTCTCATTTGTTGCAAGCAGACATGCAGGGAGGAGGGGGACTCAAATGCCCGCGAGTGAAAAGAACTTGCACGACCTCGTTTAGATCCTCATGACCTGCTGCTATCAAACTTCTAGTCTCGTCGTTCAGTGAGAATCGACGTCGTATGCATTGTTGGATTTCCTGCGCTCTTTTCCAGAATGTGCTGTAATGCCCCCTTTGACTTCTATACATAACAGCCCACAAAGACTACTCTAAGCTTCCATGAAAGGACTGCCCCGAATGCGCTGAGGGAGTTTCAGAAATAGCAACTTTGGTGGAACGACAGCATCTACTGTCAACAAAGGCTTGTTTTCAAAGAGACGATTTTTTTTTGAAACCTAGATACCCCGCAAGAGTCATAAAGTGCATATTCCTTCTAACTTTTAACTTTGCCAACCTTCATTTAGCACACATGAGCAGGTTGGTGAGAGCTGAGGTTTCACGAAAGGCAACAAGTGCGAAACAAAAAACGTTAATTTCGGCCGCATACATGCACAAGGTCATTCGGGCTCATACAGTATGATGCGAGTTGCTGATGAGACACTCTTAGGGCTAGTGTCTATTGGACATTGGATGATGCCTCATAGTATGAGGTCAACTAAGCATCGAGAAAGTATGTAGATTATATAACACGTATGAAGATGCAGATGCCGGTTGTTATACGTGTGAATTACCTCACCCCCTTCTTTGATATCAAAATGGAAGGTTGCAAACTCCGTTGCACTCAACCTGTGACTGCTCCAAAAGGCGTTTAGGTCTTTTCTACAGCTCCACTCTGTCCGAATAGAGTACTCAAAGACCCTCAAGTACTGTAGATACTGTACCAAGAAGAGCGAAAGTGGGCGTCTCCTTGATCCTTTAATATCTCCGCGAAAGTTGACTTTATACTGTATGAGACCAAATGTCCAATAGACACTAGCTAGACTCTAGCTAGTGCTGTAGCTTGACCTGAACCAAGAGGAAATATCATATATCAGTGTGTCGAAGGTACTTTTTAAGGCTCGGAAGGGGGCCTCCCTGGCCTAAGTACATACTGTACGTAGCTCAGGGGTCTGCCCGACATACTGTACCAGGATACTGTACGCGCACTTTTTGAATAATATGCACAGTACATTGCACTTTGGTGCTGCCTTCTATGGAGCATGAAATTTATGTCGTGATGTCTTCAGTCTCCACAATAGCCATCTCACCACGATCGTGTAGAACGTGCTAAATTGAATGTAGTACAGTACTGTACCTGCATGTCCTCAGAAAAGTATCCCTCAAAGCAAAACATGTTTCAGATTAAGAGAAGTTGTTTGGAAAAAACCTGAAAATTACAAGCTACGTTCATAGCGTTGGTATACAGAGCGGCGTGGTATGCTTTTCAAGATCTGAAAAACATATCGCTCCGATTCAACACCAAGGTTATGAGTACTGCAAATCATGTCAGTCTCGACCTCGCTGTACCTTTGATACGCTTGTAGTGTAGAGATCAAATATTCCGGGTCGGGCTTTCTCAGTCAGACAGAGTTTTACTGTTCTCTTTCCCTGCACAGAAATATAATTGCAACCCCTTTTTTGTGAGCATTCTCGCGAACCAAACCCACGTAGGTCATGTTTGGCACTCCCCAACCACATCGAAACACTGAGACATTTGGCATTCGCAGGCCTCTACAGCAGATAAAATGCTGATCAGATGGATCGAATAACGAGTGCACTCCCAGTCAGAACAACGATGATCGCCATTCCTCTCCTGGTGTATCCACCAGGTATCAACTTCACTGCTCTGGCCTTTCCTCCTTCAAACGAGCTTAACGTGACAAATGCTACAGTCACATTTTGATCTAATCCAATTCGCAAGCCCAACTGAGACGGTGCATACGGAAACTGTTTTTTCTGTAGAACTCGTCCACAATCCGCGTAGCGTTTCGGAGGGGTGGAGCGAGCAAATCAATGGAGTTGGTATTCGTCACAGCACCGTATTGCTACGGTCGTGAGAAAACGAATTTCTACCTCTAGTGTGACAATGAGGATTACGTTCTGCAGCCGTGTGGTATTTGGCGGTGAAGGGCGACAAACAATGTACGTGAATCATTTTGAAGGTCTGACGGAAAGCAAAGTGTAGAGCTGCTGTACATACAGGGAGTTGCCTACCTTTTCAGCATCTACATGATCGGAGGTGGTGACCAGATGAGGAGTGACTGGGAAATCAAAAACGTTTTGAGTTCAAGTGCTCTGTACAGTACAAGGCGGTTCTGTCACTGACTGTGTGCCGCTTGACCAACTGTGACTGTTTCTGAAGTCCCTTCAGTTCATTGTACAACCACGGTACGGGATGTCATTCCATGTGGTCCTACAGCTCGGACCAGGATTAGTCAAACGGAGTGGATGTTTACAGGCAGATGGTGTTGCGAGGTAGTCGTTTTCGTTGAAGTAGCACACGCCTGCTTCTTTTATCAGCGAGCGAGAGACTACAACTCATGTGAAGAATCATTGCGACCTTTCGTAGCGACTACAGTACTACCTAGATAGATCGGACAATACATTTCGATATGAATGTGACACGACATACGCCTGTACAGAGAAGGAACGATTCTGGTCACACCGATATGCGAAAGACCCGAGTTGCATCGACTTGCCGTGCAGCGGTACTGCCGGTGTGTCCTGGAACAATGGAACAAAAGGCCGAGTCCCGTTTGAACATTTGCATGAAAGCTCCCCCAAAGCCTGTGCTGCATACTGCATAAAATCTAAGACTGAAATGAACCCAAACCGTTTGTGTTTCGGCAGAGCTGTGCATCCCAACCAGATGGAGCTGTGTGCCGCCTCGCAAACGTTTCAAAGCTCTCTGCATAAATCCGTAGACCTTGCATTACAGTACGTGTTCACGTGGCCCCCCCCCGCATCCCAAACCACGTGGTCTGCTGTACGTTGCATCCCGCCACATCCGTCGCGCCCCTGCGGCACATACTGTACAGTACCGCTCCCGATCCGCCTCCCTACGTGCATCCAGTCTTTCTATTGGTCCGTTCACAGGCCTCCCTCACCATTCACGAAAGCCCTCCGAATATGACACTCCGTCACCTTGACCCGTAGCTAGCCTCTGGCAAGAGTGCTTCCACCTTTCCTCCTCCCCTGCACCCTACACCACTCACCACGCACCACGCACCACGCACCACGCACCACGCACCACGCACCACGCCTCCCCTTGCCTCCCCCTTTCTCTCACGAATAGCTTCCTCGACACTCTGAAATTCGGCTGCTGTTCATTGGTGCTCCCACATATAGGTCCAGGAAGCCCCTCCTCAAAACACACAGCCATCGGCCGGAAGAAACAGCGCCTCGGTGTGCACCTTACATGTATCTCCGGGCAGAAAACCCCCCTCCACAACACGCACCAATAACAGCACGAGTCGCCTCCCGTGCACATCGGCAACCCTCCGCTTATTCGCACGCGGCCGCAGCAGTAGCCCCGCAGACAGCCGCACAACCTGCCTGCCGGCCCCCGCTCGCGCCTTGCCTACGCACCACCCCTTCCCGTACAGCTGCGTGCACGGGGGAACGGTTTCCGTCCTGTCCAAACCGGGGGACAGTACTGTCGTCAGGGCACGGGCGCCGCCTCGACTCGGGGTCGGGTCGGGGGCGTGGCGTGAGAGGCCCAGGGCCGCCTGGACACACACACACACAGCGGCCGGTGTTGGGTTGGGGAAGAGGGCGCAATGCCGGTTGTGGGAGGGGTGCTACAGGACATGTCCATGTACTGTACATGTATCATCGAGCGGCTTGTGCACGCCACTCGCTCGCAGCTCACAGGCGCTCTTGCTACCACCGATGACGTCACTGTACTGTACAGACTGATCTGGTCGGTGGGGGGGGGGGGGGGGGGGGGGGGGGGGGGGGGGGGGGGGGGGCCCCCCCCCCCCCCCCCCCCGACCTTGTCGACGGTAGGTGTCTCGGCGTCTTTATCCCCGCCTTGCTCCTCGTTGTCCGCGAGTGGCGTGGATCACAAACCGTTGTATCATTCACAAAGCACTTTGTGTACTGGACTGGACTGGACTGGACTGTATCTTGCTTGCCACTTGTGTCAGACAGACAAGTGCTCGTGCAAGTGCAGTACGCATTGCCCTCCACAGAAGGCCGCCAGCGCCACCAAACCCTTGTCCAGTCCAGTCCAGTGCAAGTACAAGTCCAGTACAGTGCAAGTACAAGTCCAGTCCAGTGCAAGTACAAGTCCAGTACAGTGCAAGTACAAGTCCAGTACAAGTACAAGTTCAAGTACTGTGTCTCGCGTGCCATCCACGACAACCTGTCCGCGTCCAAACTTGCAAGCCGCCCCACCCCCGCACCCGCAAACCCCGTCTGGCTCTACGTGGCGCGACGCGTCGCCCTTTTTTTTCTTTTCGCCCTGCGCCTCTCTGCACCTGGCGTCTCTCTGCACCTGCGTCTCTCTCTCTGCGCCTGTTCTTCTCTGCGCCTGCTATTGCCTGCGCCTGCTGTTGTCTGCGCCTGCTTTCCTTCGCCTGCGTCGCTCGGCGCCTGCCGCTCGGCGCCTGCTTCCCTCCGCCCACGTCGCCCTACACGCGGGGGAGAGCCCGTCGTGTCTTTCGTGCAACCCTCCGCATGCCCCCTCCTGCGCACGGCACATGCAACACTGTCCGCTCCAGGTGCCTGGTGCACACCGCCTTTACTGTACCCCCGCCCCCCGCTTTCTCTGTTTGTGTCCGACTCGTGCACAATCTGCTTCAACGTTTTGCGTCCTTCCGGAACTGTACCCCCTCACAGGTCCCAGCTCAGGAGGGCAGGAGGGCAGGAGGGCAGGCGTACAGGCGTACAGGCATAAACGATCACAGGATCGCAGGGCGTTGCGATGTCAACCTTTTAGATGCAATTATGCGGAGCATCCGCCCGGTAGTCCACGCGCCGTATATGCACGTGTGTGTGTGTGTGTGTGTGTGTGGAGAGAGATGTCTGTCTATGCGTCGAGGTGCACAATGTTTAACAAGCAGCCTCGACCTAGGCTCCCATTGTGTCTTTCCCTCCCGCCCATCCGGTTCCCCCCGTCCACCTCCCCCCACCCACCTGGAGGCTCATGTCGGTAGTGTAGCCAGCCCCCCCCCCCTCTTTCTCTACCCCGTCCTGTCCGCATGCCCGCAATGCGTCTTCTCGCCTCTCTTGCATGCCTGCAACTACTTGTGTGCCTTTGTGCCGTGTGCTGCTGCAATGCCGCCAATCCCGTCACAACCCCGATACGCGACGGCGACCGCGTCTTCTCCGTGCGCCGCTTTGCCCGTCTGCCGCTCTACGCCGGCCAGCCGACGCGCATCCAGTCCATCACCGCCCTCGGCCCGGATCTGTACGTGTGCTCTGGCACCAGCGGCGGCATGATCTACCGCGTGTCCGCTGCGGGCAATGTGACCTTGTTTTTCGACGTGGCCGCGGCAATGCGGGGGGGGGGCACCGGCCCGATGGACTTTACCGATGACCAGCACGGCGGCCTGCGCAGCGTGGCTTTCCACCCGCAGTACCCCACCAACGGCCTCTTCTACACGTCCCTCATGGAGCGTCGGAACGAGGACGCGTCGCAGTACGATTACTTTTCGCGGCCGGCGCTGAGCAAGATGATCGCGGCGGATAGCGTGGTTGCGGAGTGGCGGTTTGACCATGAGCTGGGCGGCGTGGACACAGGCAGCTATCGCGCAGTGCTGAGGGTCGGCATGGAGGTGTACGACCACCCGATCAAGCAGCTGCTGTTCCGGGACAAGTACCTGTACATCGGGCACGGGGACGGGTCGGTGCAGTCCGCCACGGCCGGCGGCGGGCAGCGCAACGACGCCCTGGGCAAGATCCTGCGCATCGACCCGGTGCAGAACGGGGCGCTGGCGTACACGGTGCCTGCGGACAACCCGTTCCGCAACAGCCTGCGGTGGCGCGCGGAGATCTGGGCGCTCGGCTTTCGCAACCCGCACAACATGTGCTTCTCCGCGTCCGGGGAGCTGTTTGTGACTGACGCCGGGCGGGATAATGTGGAGGAGATCAACGTGGTGCGACGCGGCGGCAACTATGGGTGGTCGCGACGCGAGGGCACGTTTGTGCACCTTGCCGAGGGCGGCTTGGTGTCCGGGGTGCAGGCACTGCCGTGGTGGGACTGGATGCTGGGGTACACGTACCCGGCGATCCAGGTGGGGCACGAGGGGGAGGTGGGGGACGGGTTTGTCGGACAGGCGCTGGCCGCCAGCTGCCCGGTGGAGAACGGGAGCCAGGGGAGCGGGGTGGTGCTGTATGCCAACTTTCCGACGGATGGGGCGCTGTACTACTCGTTTCTGGGGGATGTGCGGGCGGCGCGGACGCAGGGGGGCTGGAGGGAGCTCACGCAGGCGGCGTCGTATCGGGGGAAGCGGATCTGGTTGGAGGGGCAGGGAGGGGGTCTGGCAAGCAACTTGCGAGACGTGGTGAGGATGGAGGAGGGGTTGCAGGGGACGAACCGGGCAGATGTGCGGTTTGGCAGGGGGGAGAAAGGGGAGATTTATTTTTCGAGCAAGTCGTCGGGGATTGTGTATCTGTTCACGGGGACGGTGCCTGGGTGAGGTAGACATGGTGAACGCACTGGAGGAGGAAGTGGAAACATGGGCATGTGTGTATATCTATAGGGGGAAAGAGAGTAAAAGGAGAGAGTGAAAAGGGAGAGCGAGTGAAAGAGAGAGCGAGTGAAACAGGCAGACCGTTTACCGATTGTACCGGTGAGCACGACGTGCGGTGCGTGTGCTCCCAGCACGTGAGCGCCAGCCTGTCCTTGTCCAAAATGTCATCGGCACTCCTTTCTCCGTAGGAATCCATTTTACAAAGCAATGGGTTTCTCGTCTTGCTTTCTATACATTCCGAAAAATGGAGATGTTGCTACAAGATGGACTTTGTTTTCGTAAGTTTAGATTAAATACCAAAAGTATATCGCTCCCCACTACCTCTTCCCCTATGGTCTAGTGGTTAGGATTTCCGACTCTCACTCGGGAGGCCGGGGTTCAATTCCCCGTGGGGGAATTTTTTTTGGTCATCGTGATGTTAATGAGCTAAACTCTCCACTGGGACATGATACGAAACGAAGCGTTCACCACTGGTACTACCTCAACATAATCACACTCATTGTGTCTCTCTGTGACGCTTCAACCGCGAATGTTGATGGGGGTAGTGGGAGGAGTTGGTCGTGGTTGCGACACGCGCAGGTTTGTCGGTGGAGGGCGTCATCTCCCTCGGCTCGGCGCAAGGCTCGAAATGATGGCGTGGGAATATGTATGCAGAAACTCGGATGGTCTCGAATGGTCATGGAGCGATGCCGCAGCACGCTGCTGTTCTCGCTGTTCTCTACCTTGCATTCCTGACACATATCATGTTCCCCGGTCGCCACTCTTCTTGCCCTTGACTCATGATGAATTATCCTGAAGCTACAGTGCGTAGATCGCGTCGTGAATAAGTCGATTGCTGCAGTGTGGATCGTCTGGCATTCAGATCGCTCCGCTTGCGGAGCACCTTCTGCAAGGCGTCTCTGCATGATCTACCGTATGCAGCAGCGCTGCAACTCTCCGCCAACGGCCTCCGCGATTCTTTACAGGCTCATTGTGACGATATTCTCGCAAAGTGTAATCCGAGCGTGGAGTCGCCTTGCGAGAGTTTTTAAACGTGGGGTGTAGAGTGTCGGGGGACGGGAATGGATAGAAAATGCAGGGCGCTGCAGCGGGG
>JAUKWC010043755.1:0-11194 GCA_032356245.1 Endocladia muricata | reverse complement strand
ATAAGGCACGGAAGCCTTTCCCTGCCCAGCTCATCAAGGTAGCGCTGGACCCGGGCATCGGAGGCATGGGACTGGGGTGTGCGGGGGGGTGGGCTTGAGGAAGAAGAGGGTGGGAGATGGCTTTTGGGTGTTGTCTAGTTTTGTTTTGTTTTGTTTTTTCTGGTAGGTGTGTAGTGGGTCGCCACGAGTGTCAACGGGTGTTTTCGACAGTGTTGGGATATTGCCGGGTGATTAAAAACGTGTATTTGTAATGTGTGTGTGTGTGTGTTTTGGGTTGCCGTGGTGGGGTCATTGGGAGACAAGGTAGGTCGTGGTACGTAGAGAGATGATGGTGGTCATGCGATGGTGGTTTTGCGCATAGATGTATCGACTGATTCTGCTACCACCTGGTTGTATGAGGGCATAGGATGGCAGTCTAGCGCTCGAAACGATGCGTTGTTGGCGCTGCATCTTTTAGCGTTCTACTAGAGGTGCAATACGTTTCTCACCTTCCCCGTGCAATGGTATGGATCCGCAGTTTGCGTCGCAGCGGGATGCACTACACTCGGCGGCGGTGAGTTAGGAATACGTGTAGAGATTTTGACCGTACGTAGGCGACGATGTGTTTATTTGTTTGCTTTTTTGTTTTTTTGAAGGACATAAAATCTAAGATTTTTCAGTCCACGTTGTTGCAAACTTTGTGCCAATGAGCGAGCATGTTTGGTACATGGCGATTCGCGCAAACATTCAAAGGTATCTTGATGAATATCTGCAAGATTCCGTTTCGTCAAAAACGACAATGCAAGTTTGGCTCTGTACTGCGGCATTTGCTTGTGTACTGTATGTGCATGCAGATGAATGTTTTGTTTGTGCGGCGTGCGTACAGAACTCCGTTTTACAGTGGCTACGTTTCAGAGCATTAATTGAGTCACCACTCCGCGCAAGCAAGTAGTGACAGAAAGTGGATTTCGAATCCATAAGGTTAGGACGACAGTGGAAACTGAGAGGTAATCTCTCTCTGCGAACGGGTGCCCCAGTTGTGTTTATATTCCACAACTAGCGTACCGCATTGGACCAAGTCCGATAATGGCACGATATTGTAGTTATCGTCCCACATTCCTCTGTCGAAACCTGAATCGTTTAGTAACGATATCGAGTTCCGCGCGTAACTTTTCGGATCGGTTGGATGATGTGTCGGCATCACGTAAATGCACTTTTATCGCCGCCCACTCTGGTATCTGCCAAACTGTTTCCTTGTCCACCAACAGTTCACGGGCGAAGCGAGGAGTACAGAATAAGTAGTGAGCTTTGGTTTCCGAGTTCTAAAACGTGTTCCAACGGAATAGGAAGCTTGCGGAAAGCGTCGAGTCAATATCTTACCGTACATCGTACAAGCCCTGTCCTCATCGTCCGTATTGGAAAGGAAAAATCGTGCGGCGTCAGCAAGGCCATCTCTCGGGCACCAAATTGAAGTGCTACAGGTGCTGAAGCAAAATTTGGCACTCAAATTGTCAAAAGAAACGAGTATGCAACCCCAATCACGACAACTCCTCAGGTGAGGCACAACTTTTGCAACCATTACTTCAATGGAATGGACTGATACTGTCGTTTCTACGAATCGCAGAAATCTCCAGACGTATTCATCTACGAGCAAAGCAGCACACGCATGCGTACCGCATTCTGAAATGATTGAAACATCTAGTGACGTTTATCGCCATGCAGGATTGCCAACGAAAGGTTCGACAAGGCACAAGAAACTTCCGCGTGCCCATACAGTCTGGTATTGCCTCGTCACATTCTTGATAAAAAAACCCATCCATGACGTACGATCGTGAAGAAGAGAAGCTTGTGCACAGAAAGTAGCGTGACGGGACACGCTCAACAGGCATGAAAGCATCTTGACGACACTGATGACGCAGACACTTAATGTGTGAAGAGCTGGAAGTTTATGCCATGTCTGGTGTTCAATGACTACGTCGCTTCATGACTATTCGCTGGTGCGCACACCCGGAGAGCCGCTCGAAAAACAAAGACCATTCATATTACGTTTTAAAAGTTTTGATGCGAGCGCTTTTTCACGACATAGATACTACTACTGGTGGGTACCTCATGAACTCGCTACTCCAGTAACAAAAGAATATATCGCAAGCTATGCCAAGGTGGAACGCATTGCAGGAAAACCACTCCACGGAAACAGAAAACATTCCAAGAGCGCCTGCCCCATTTTGATTGTGTTTGCTGTGTGATCTGTTGGTCTTGACCACTCGTAAATTTTCACAGCCGAACCATATTTTCAAAAGGAAGGGCTCTCACGAACAAAAACACCGACATGTGGTAATTTGATTACCGTATGTTGTGTCTGGTGGTGTTCAGAGTCGCAGATATATGGCACAACTACCTCTTTTAAGCAAACTGTGAAACACGTCGCTCTTCAGGCGCACGCGAGTTGGACTCATACCTTTCGTATGAGTCGAATTCAAGGGCTGCCCTGCCGAGCCCACCTCGAATCAACGCGACGGTGCTGCAGAGTAGAACATCTGAGGGAGTTCAAAGCATCTCAAACGCTCGTGCAAGAACTCTCATAATGAAACCAAGGGCAGATTAGCGTAGAACTACCCCATGCTGTGTTTCAGATTTGCCGCGTGGCAGATTGAAAGCGAAGGTACGATGTGAGGAGCAGAAAGGGGCGCAGCGCTTCCACCATCAAATAGGCGCTTTCGAATAAGTGCGTGTACATGTATGGCACTGTAGCGAGGCATAAAATTACTTCAAAGACAGTGGTTCCAATACGTCTCAAACGAAACCTGACCCTTCACCCACGGGGCACCATTTGTTGTCGGCAGCTGCTTACTTGGACAATCGCATGAGTAGGACTGCACCATCATAGAAATGGACTCAGTGTTATTTGTCAGACTCTCAAGCAGCACCAAGAACAACTTTTCCGATTCACTTGATCTTAGCTACTGCAGCTACACGAAGTCAAACAGAAACATAATAAGAGCATGCGGACGACCTGTGTTCCAAGATGATATGTACTTTAGGGTGTATCCGATTCGTACAATCTGCGCCCCGTTTCATACCGGTCGTCAAGAGTAGCCAGGTAACAAGAACTACAGTTCTGTAATCACGCCACAACTACAAACGTTCGGAGTACGCTCAGAATCGTTGCTACTCCAGATTGCGTCTTTTGTTACTCTAGCTACTTCACTGTTCAGGCACCTGCATCCAGGTTGGTCGTCAGCGAGTCGCGCAAAAGCTTCAACCACAATCATGTATCGCTTTTTCATCCTCGAGCGAGATATGACAAGTCTTTTCACCTGAAATCGTTTTCATCGCTCATGTTCTTTGCTCGTTCCTGCATTGGAAACCCGCAATGACAAGGAGTTTGACGTACCTCTACAGTTGGGTGCAGTAAACATGCTCACGTTGCAGGAATCTTCCAGGGCATGTGAAATGAATTTCAACCATTCTGGAAATTGGCGTGCCACACTAAAGCTCATGAATCCGCACTCCCGAGTATTCGCAGCTGACTTGTACAGCCTGCAACCTGAACTGCACTGCACATCGCATGTCTACAACCGAGACATCTCTCCTCCACTGCGTAATCTCAGAAGAAGACGAACTCTCTACGCCAGCTGGGATCTCATAGACCCCCATTCTGAAGCCGAGTTTACTAATCAAATGCGAGTTTTCGCTCCCACAAGATATGTTCGCGATATATTCACACAATGAGGCATACAGTGGTACTGTGTGTACATACACGAAGCATACGCATTCGTTTCGTCGCCGAGTCCTCGTCTCCAGGTGTGTCCTTCGCGGCGCATTTCCTTTTTTTCACGACATTCTTTTTGTTTCAAATGGCATCTCCAATGAAGACTGATCTTACACAACATGCCACACAGATGCTGACGATGCCAAAAAGCTCTCCGCCAATCCGCTCGCTTCCACCACTCCGGCGTGCATGCATAGATCTTGTTTTCCAGCAAGACACATACCCCTCATCCAATCCGTGTTCGCAACCAGCCTCCTCCTCCTCAGGTCGTGCCCAATTGTGGGTGGCACCATCAGTCGTCCTCTCCCGAGCCACGCTTTGAGAGAAATGCGCCTTTGTTGTGCCAGTCGGCGTGCCACCGACGCCATAACGAGTCTGGGAGAGGAGCTCGGCTCTGAGCTTCTGCATAGGAGGCGAGTTATTAGCAAAGCAGGCAAGAGTGGGATTCGCATGTGGCTGTGGGCACAGACTGCGCGCTGTGGACTGCACGCTCTATTCAGAGTCTCGTGCAGCTGTCCAGTTGCTGCCTTGAGTCACGAGCTGTTCTCACCTATCTATGCAGCTGCCCCATCTCTCTGACACCTCTGCACGTATTCTTCTCTAGTGCCCCGCCGCTCGTGCTCGACTTCTAACACTTCCACGATTACCATCGCATTTCCCGTGCATTCTTCCTCCCCACGAGCATTCACCTAGACTGCTTCTGGCCAGCACGATGCTCGCTCGGCACGTCGAGCTGCGGTTTGCCGCCACCCGCCTTGCGAACAAGGACTTTCTCTCTCTGTCGGATCCGTTTCTTGTGTGTCATGTCCTGCACAACGGCCTGGTCACGGAGCGCATCGGGCGCACAGAAACCGTCAAGGACGACCTCAACCCGGTGTGGACCACTACCATTTCATTTGCGTATACTCGCGCCACTGTCTCATCCACCCTGCTTATCGACATCTTCGACCGCGACTCGCCCTCGGATGACCGCCTCACCAAGCACGACTTCCTCGGCCGCGCTCTCCTCCCCCTCGAGAGTCTGCTCGGCGAGCCCACAATGCGGCTCGACATTCAGCTGGCCGCGGCCAGCAAAGTGGCGCTCAAGAATACGTCCGAGGCCACTTTCATCTCCTCCATGTTCTCCTCGTCGGAGGGCACGGACTCGCCATTTGGACATACAAAACCGCCTGCATTTGCGTCCCCAGTGGCGCGGGGAGCGAAATTACCCGCGACATTTTCGACGCTGAGCGCGTCCACTGATGACGACGACGGCATGCAGTCCGTGGCTCCGGATCTGCGACGAGCCACAACATCGGTGCGCGCGTCGAAAAATGTGCGCGGGACCCTGACGGTGTTCGCAGAACATCTACATGTGCAGCGGGGTGTACCCGTGGTGTTCCGCGTGTCGTCGGCATTGTTGAGGGAGAGCGGGCCGCTAGGACGAAAGGTGACGCAGTTCTACGAGCTGCAAAGGGAGCGAGAGGTGGGCGGGGATCGGTCGTGGAGTTGCGTGTACCGGAGCAAGGATGGAGTGAATGTGAACCGGAACAACTATGTAGTGTTTGATGAGATGGTTGTGTCCGAGCAGCAGTTGCATAATATGCAGCCGGAGCGACGGCTGCGGGTGGCGTTCTATCGGCGGCATACACGGTCGCAGCATGAGCTGGTGAGCTATGTGATGACGTCTGTATCGGGTCTTTTGGATATACGGTCGGAGAAACGGGCAGCGACTCTGCCTTTAGAGGGAGCTTTTGGGGATGATGATGGGCTCGGGAACGTATTGGTTGAGTATGCGGAAAGGACAGGAGGGACGGAGGGGACTGAAGGGGAGATTCACATTCACCTGCGGGCAGACCACTTTCTGCACCGGCGGTATGTGAGCTCTCTAAATGACGCGCCGAGGCATGTGAGAAAATTGCGACAATTGCCCAAGTTTATTTCGCTGCATTAAGGTGTGAATGGTGAAAACAAATATGTTTACTGTATAGTTTGTGGTTGACTTAAGGAGCAGAGATGGTTACTGCAGAATGCGGGGGGGGGCATTGCGTGGCAGAGTGTCTGTTTGGTGAGGCATCCTGTTTGTATAGAGCTTGTTTTTTTTTTCCTTCTGTTTTTAAAGATCGCTAGACATGCCGTAAAAGTTCGGTCCATGCTGTTTTAAAGTTGCTGGCATTGGTTTCCTGTCTGCTCTGACCCTGCCTTTAGCGTCAAACAAAAAGTACTGCATATATGTTTCAATTGCAGCATCGAGTGCTTGACACATCACCGTTAGACCAACCTCGACCTTATAGAATTTTCCACGCAGAAACTGGTCAAAAAAATATGACGATATTCCAAAAATAGTGCCTCGTTGCCAACCTGTACCAGGTGTTCTGCAGACACTTGAGATACACACTTACTTTCTTCTGCAACCCCTCTGTGTTGCTGTAAATCATGTCAACGGCAATCCTCTCAAAAACTCCAGCACTTATTCATTGCGTAAACTGCTCAGAAGGGCAGTACAGCTGTATAGACCATTCGCTCTAGGACAGGGGCACAGGGTTTCCACCTCACTAATCTCGTTCCTATTGCAATCCCAGAAAAGGATGGCCCTACGGCTAGTTGTATACAAGCCGGTTCTGTTGCTACTGCTCCTGTCGTGCCCTCTTAAAAGTCTACAGCAATACAAATTTACACTCACTTCCGAATCTTGAGAGTTGTTCGCTTCGAGATAAGGGTAGCAATGATGAATAAAGGCACCTCCTAAGACGGGCATTGTTGCTTGCAATTTGGGGCGACGATTGTCGCTATGGATGTCGCTCGCGTCATTAACAGTTGGCTTCTTTTACACACGAGAGATTTTCTGAAAACGTTAGACCTTTGGGTAAAACCATTGCAACCCCAATGAAACCTCTTAACTTTGGTGAAGCTAATCAGGTGTCGATACCGGCTTTCTGTCGAGTCTGCCAGTCTTGTAGCGTCTGTATCATACGGGGTGATGCATCATGATTTGCTTTTCAGTTCCCAACCTCTTTTGCCCTTCAGCTCGCACCGTTCCATATAATACCTGAGCACAAGTCTGGTAAAATTAGAGTTCGGAAGAATATCTATCCCTCGAGTCAAGCTGACCGTCTCTCCAAAAATAGGGTCTTGTTCCAAATAGCCCATTTTTCTTTACTTGCAAAAAACCTCTATCTGAACTTTCCTCATGCAGGCAACCCGAGTACACCTGTATCTTCATCTTCTTTGTCCATCCATGTTGGTTCTGAAGCCCCGTAAAATGTTGTTGTAGAGCTCTGCAGAAGAGAAGTTGTTGCGAATGGAGCGTATTCCGGACAGAGCAAGAGTGGTCCAGCAGTGTTTGAGAATGAACTTGAAAACATTTAGTAAACTCGTTTTGACTAGAAGTCCAAATTCTGCCTCATACAGTATGAGGCAAGTGCCCGGGTTAAATATACTCTGGTTATTCAGGCCCAACAGTGTAGAATATTTGTATAACAACAGAACTGGATTACAGAGATTAGCTACAGTAGTGCACTGTAATCATCACAGCTCTTCTGGTTCTTCGTGGATCACCAATTTATGATCAAACCTTGATCCGATCTGATCATTGCTGTGCCCGCCCTACTTAAACCCGCCGGTGGCCATTCTTCATGACCGCGCTTCATAGCGCAACCGTTGCTCTCGCTGCAATGCCGTGAACTGGTGAGCATTTCCAGCGTCAGTCCTGGACGCTGTTATCGACGCCGTTTTCGGCTGTTGTATCCGGCGTCTGCAGGATCTCGAAAGGGTTTTGCTTTTTGCTATGTAATCTTCACATGTTGCGCGTGTCGAATTTGGTAAGTTGTGGCTGCGAAGTGCGGACGATGACCCAATGACGAGTACTTGTTATCCCTGGCTTAGATGTGGAAAATCCACCGTTGCTGAGAAAAATACAGCTGTTTTACACCGAGGTCAATATCGTCATCCGAAAGCGACTTTAATCGGCGTCATGAATTCTAATCCTGTTTTGTTGTTTGTGTTTTGATTTCATGCATGTCTCTTAGATCGATACCGCTCGGAAGTGGCGATCATTTTTCCATGAGGCATTGGCTTTTAATGTCACGTGGTTACCGGGATCTGGGGGGAAGATTATGTACATCGCCACAGACTAATCACTAAATTGATAGTGTGTTGTCAAGGGGCCGGCACTTGTGTTGCAGTAGTTGTGTGGATGTGACTAGACACGCCATTAGCGTTTCTGGGGATTACACATGGATTCTGGTCAAGGCACAGTCTGCTTCATGAGATTGTCATTGTTTTTGTTCATTTGGAACAAGCTTATTCGTTTCGGTGAGTAGAAACGAGTAGTGAGGGTTTGAAGCTGGGGTCTCGAGGTTGTCCGCGCAGATGTGTTGTGATTCTGGGCGTCTTGCGGGACGTATTGGCCGTAGGTATGCGCTGTCATCACAATCTCAGACTAGTCGCCGACATGTCATAGCACAGTTAGCTATTATCTACTCGGGCGAGACAAACACGTATTCAAAGTAGTTTGGCTCCGTAGATGCGTCGACAAGTCAACACCGTCGGTGGGATGTTATGTGATAAATAATATTTACGTGGCGACCGACCGATTCTCCTATTTGCGACGTCTGAAACGTTCTAATGCGCCCATAGGTTTTTCTACTTTCTCGATCTTGTCGTCTTCGGAAACTTCTTGCACATCAATTGCTCGCGCCTCGTTTCTACTCTGAAGCTCATTTTCGTATCGATCTCCCTGCGAAGTGGAGTGAGCAGCTTGGACCAACATTTGTAGTGCTTTTGGTAAACCTCCTTTCTTGATATTCAACTTCCCAGATGTCTCCGATTCTACTCCCTCGTGATGTCTTTCCGATGCTCCTGCCGCGCCATTGCTCGGAGGTGTCTCATTCGCATCACCATGAGTCTCTTCTGTTTGTTCATCTTCAATATCATCATCCGACAGATCGATGTCGATCTCCTCAGCATTTCCATTCTTGTCCCCATTGTCCTTATCGCTATTGCCCTTCTCGCTGTTGCCCTTCTCGCTGTTGCCCTTCTCGCCATTTTCGCCATTTACTTCATGGCGTCCGTTTTTGCCCGCCGCACGGTCAGCCATCTCCTTGCTGCCCTTCACATCTCTCACCATACCTCGAATCCCACTCCGCTGGCCCTCAGGCCCGCCCTTGAGGAGTTCATCCTCGTCCATGATGACGCCCTTATAATTGAGCTGCACGTTGCGCTTCTCGCGCAGCATATCGCGAAATGTATCCTCAGATCCATAATTGAGCTCAAAGTCATTCCAAGCCTCCCAAAACTGCGCATACATCCCGCTGCGCCGAGGATCAGCAACCTCGCACGTCAGCCCAAAGATGGCCCTGGACCGGTCAATCTCGCCGACGCGTGTCTCCATTGCCGCATACCGCATGGCAAACTCGAGAACGTCCTTCGGATCAGTTAACGCTGAAAGAGCTTCTTCGAAGATGGGGCGTGTTTTGGTCACTCCAACCAAGGTCGCAGTCTTCACAATATACAGCCGGTACATTTCTGCGCGGTCTTCTTCGCGCACAGCCTTGACGGCTCGGTCCAGCACGTTCAACGCGTGCCTCGCGAGGCTGTGCTGCTCTTCCATGTTGGCGTACATTACGTAGAGAAGCCGCAACTGGTCGTGTGGGTAGGCGTGTCCACTTCGCTTCGTCGTAGGGGCGCTGCGGATCGCTTCTTCAAAGAGATCGCGAGCGCGCTCCAGTTTCTTTGACCCAAACCGCTTGACAAACTTGGTCAGATAGACCATCCAGATTTGCAACGCATCTGGCCAAGAAAGTGCTGACGCCGCCCGGTCGTACAACCTGAACGCTTGCTCAAACAAACGCTTTGACTCGAGGTACATTCCCCCACTGAGCACGGTTTGCGGCGTGGCGATGCGCAACTCAAACATCTGCTGATGGACCTTGATTACCTCCTCAGGCGTAGTCGTCGACTGCCACAGATCGATCACAAAGTTCCACACGCGCGGCGACTTGTACCACTCCCACGCCGGGCTCGAATTATCGTATTGGTACTTGATCATTGTATTTCCAGCCCCCGCCCCCATCACCGCCTCCACATTTCCCCCACTCTTCCCCTTCCTTGTCCTCGCCTCCTCCCTTGCCGCACGCGCCGGTTTTGTCATAGCTCTTTTCAACACTCCGCGCGCCGCCTCCACTCCCACACACCTCAGCTCCATCTCCGCATACTCGCACCACACCGCCGCGAGATCCTCCGTGTTGCGAAACAACTCTGGATCTTCCACCGCCTTCTCCAACACGCGACGTGCTGACATCAAGTCGCTTGCAGCCTCGTAGTATCCGGCAAACGCCAGCCAGAGAGTGTGCGGGCGGCCGTTTGTCGCGCGCCACGGGTTTACTGTTTGCACAGCCTTGGTGTAGGTGTCCACCACATTGGCCGCATCTTTGGCGCTTTTAAACATGCGCGCACGCTTGTGCCATTCGTGCACATTGTGTGGGTTCTGACGCAGCCATACATCAGACAACAACATCGGTCGCCTCTCCGTGAGATACTCTAATCGGGCTATGTACAACTCGACCATCTCCTCCGCCTCCTTGATAGCCTTCTCCCCCTCCTCTTCCTCCTTGGCCACCTCTACATCCTCCATAGCCGCTGCCACAAGTCCCTCTTCAAACTTTGCATAGGCATCAAACACGACCGCAAAGTCACGCACCTTATCCACCACCCCCACCGCCTCCTCGTACACATTCCGCGCATCCTCAAACAGCCCCCTCCGAATATGATACTCCCCCAATGCTACCCACAATTCCCCTCCCTCCGTCCTCCCCTCCTTCATTGCCCTCCTCAACAACTCCCCTACATCCACACTTACCACCTCCCTCCCCTTCCTCGCTGCCACCTTTGCCAACTCGATCCACAACTCCTCTCTTGTCTTCCCCCCTCCCGGCACCCACTCTCGATCCGCCAATGCATCCCTCAACGTCACCACAGCCTCATCCCACTCCCCTCCCCCCAACTGTACCCTATACAACTCCTCCAACCCCTCTGCCCGCCGAATCTTTGCCCACCTCCTCACTAACACTACCCTCCACATATACGGCGGTGCCAACCCCTCGTGCTCCCCCCTCACCCACGGCAGTACCTCCTCCCACACCGTGTCATGCTGCAACACAGGCAAAGCGCGCAACGCTTCGTTCAAAGCCTCCCGCGCCACTGTCCATTCGCCCTCCCTGCAGCTCGCACGCACCACATCCGCCCATAGCACCGGCGCGCGCAACAATGCACGCGCAGCGCGCAAGGCAATGGAACGCGCAGCAACACGTGCACGGTGACAAGGGGGGAAGAGTAGTGAGTACGAAAGAGCAAACTGGGCGTAGCGTCGCCAGAGCTTGTAGGAGCCGGGGAGGGCGGCGACAGCGCGCTCGTAGAGAATGAACAGGGGGGGGGAAGGGGGAAGGTGGGAGAGGTAGGCGAGCC
>JAUKWC010043744.1:0-11202 GCA_032356245.1 Endocladia muricata | reverse complement strand
CTGCCACGTCGCGTAGCGCCCGGCCTGCACGGTCGTCTGCCGCAGATCGATCAGCTTGCCGATCATCGGGATGGCGAACATCAGCGGTATCAGCACCGCCATCAGTATCACCGTCTCGGCCAGCGCGGCACCTCGCTCCCGCTTGCACGCGGTCCGGCACCGGATACCCCGGTGTTCGCGGCTAGCCTTCATCCTCGACCTCTTCCTGGTTGCCGGCGACGGTCTCGCCCTCGGTTTCCTGATCCGCTTCTGGCTGCGGCAACTCCATGTCGGCGTCGCCGAACAGCGTGAAGTCGATTTCCCCGTCTCCGGCATCCTCGTAGGCACGCAGCAGCGTGGTGATGAGCTGGCGGGCGGAGCGCTCCGTCACCTCGACCGAATCGGACGCCTCGTCGATGACCCGCAAATACTCCTGGGCCAGTCGCTCGATGAGCTCCCGACGTGCCGTTCTGGCCTCGCGTGCCAGATCCCGCAGCAACCCGCTCTCGACCGATGCCGGGTTCGGGATGCTGAACAGCCGGAACGGGCGACCGGACGCATTGGCCAGACGCCGTACCCGACCGCCCCACTGCTGACGCCACTCCTCGACCTGCTGGTCGAAGAACGGAGCGAACTCGGCGACCAGGACCTCGTCGACTCGCCGGAACTCTTCCTGCAACGCTTCGACCTCGGTGAGCGCGTCGTCGGCCGCCTGGCTCAGGCCATCGGTATCGATGACCTGTTCGACCTCCTCCGCCCAGTCCTGGAGTTCGTCGACGGTCTCCAGCGCCTGCTGGCCCACTGCCGACGCAGCAGCGCGCCGAGCGATGCCTGCCAGGATGTCGGCGACGGCATCCTTGAGCTCATCCTCGAGCCTTTCCTTGATCTGATCGCCCACGTCGTCGAGCAGCTGGTCGGCGTACTCCGTGGCCACGGCCGCGGCGATGCTGCCGTAGCCCCGTCCGCCGGCGCCGGCCGTCAACGCGGCCACCTGCCCGGAATCGGCACCGAGGCTGTCGGAGAACAGCCCGGCCACACCGGACGAGCCATCCTCTCCGGCAGCTGCCCGATCGGCATCCGGCGCCCGAGCACCGTTCCCGTCCGGAACGCTGTCGCCGGAACGTCGCAGCGCGAAGGCTGCCAGCTTGTCCGCCGCCGGGACCGGTGCCAGGCGCACGCTCCAGAACGGGCTGTAGGCGTTGGCGAACTCCAGCGCATCACCCGGGATCCACAGATCGGCATCCGGGGGCTTGAAGTAGGTTTCGGCAATGCTGATGGAGGAGGCCCTGTCACCGCGGGCCACCAGAGGGGCATCGAACGGTTCGGATTGCGTGATCGAATCGGTCGATGCCGTGCCGGACAAGGGCATGGCCGCTTCGACCCGCAGGCGCAGCGTGGGGAAGGCCTTCTCGCGCGTGGTGTCGGACAGGCGTCTGAATTCGCGCAGTCCGCTGTAGCCCGACATCTCGACCAGGCTTTCGGTACCGCTGAGGCTTCGCGTGTTCGCATCCACCAAGCGTTCGGAGATCTCGTTCTCGTCCAGCATTCGCGCGCAATCGCCGAACCAGCTGGCATAGCCGGTACAGGCACCCTCTTCGATGGTTTCGTCCTCGCCGGCATTGTTGGCGAAGGCACCGCCGTAGCCGATCGGCACCTCGATGTGCTTGCGCTTGAACAGCAGATTGATCCTGGTGTGGAACGACAGGGTGTCCTTGGCCTTCCATTCCCACTCCAGTCCGTCGTCGCCGGCCCGCTCCACCAGTTCGGTGCGCCCCTCCTTGGCGATCTCGATCTTCACGCCGGGAGCGATGTAGAGGTATCCGCCGAAGAAGTCCCAGTCCCGGTTCCGGGTGAAGTCGTCCTGCGATTGCCGGATCAGATCGGCACGCTCGCGCATGTGGACGTAATCTTCCTCTTCATTGCCGACGTTGGCGGTGAAGGTCTGCCAGTCGCGCAGATTGCCGAGCGCGCCCAGCACGCCGTAGGCGGTGTCGGCCTCGAACCGCGGGTCCGATCCTTCGACCACGGCCTTCACCACGGCGGGCGTCGCGACGAACGTGGAGGCGAACATCGCCTTCTGGGAAAAGCCGATGCCGGCGTTGATCGTGTCGACCACGGCAAGCATGGCACCGGCGATGGGGGACACCACCTGGTTGATTCCGCTCATGACCGTTTCGACGCCCGAAGCGATCGCGTTCACGAACGGAACCGCCGACAGCACCCGGGCGATGTTCTCGCTCATGATCTGCCCGTACGTGGTCCAGGACTCCAGCGTCACCGCCTGAGCGAGCGTTACCTGGTTCGCCACCATGGCCCGATTGGTGTAGGCCTGAAAATTCAATGCGCGCGCCTGCCATTGCGCGCCGCTGTAGGCGGCGGCATCGGCGGCGTTCACCAGGCGCGCCTTCTCGATCGCGCTCTGGCCGCTGTTGTAGAGCACGAATCCGCCGAGCGCACCGGTCAGAATCAATGCAAGCCCGACAGGAAGCGCCTGACCGCGCTGGCGGCGTTGAATGCCAGGCTTCTGGAGTGTCTTCATGGGCGTCCGTGTCCGCTCGGTCCGGTAGCCACCGGAGAGCACGCGTGCTCTCCGGTGGCCGGTACTACAGCTATTCGGCGTACGAATCGAGGGCGGTTGCCTCGCCGGCTTCACCCAGCGCCTCGCCGCCCAATGTGCCCGCCTGTGCGACCGCTGCTGCACCACTGCCCCCGCCCAGGGATGCGGCCATGGCGGCGAACTGCGCCTTTACCACGCCACCGAACAGGCCGACGACCCCGAGGGCAGCGATGGCGATCAGCGCCACGATGATGATGTACTCGGTCATTCCCTGACCGGTGATACGTGTTGCAACGCGACGGGCCGGTGCTTTCTTGTTGATCATGGTATGCATTTCCTGTGCTGCTGAAGTGGGTGAATCCGACGGATCCACATGAAAGGCGCGGGTCGTTTCGGCATCCCTGCGCGGACGAACTCTGGTCGAGCATCAATCGGTGGCGGCGTAGTCCGCCAGCGTCGATCGGGCTCCTGTGAAGGTTTCCAGGTCTACCGTGTCGAAATGCAAGGGCGGTAGAAACCTGGCGGCATCGATGTTCGATGCCACGATATGTCTGAATTCTTCGGCGATGCCGCGTCGATCGACGCTGCGAATCACCATGTGCAGCGCCTCGTCGTGATACTGGATGGCCTGCAAGGCATCGTCCTCGTCCACGCAGTCGATCAGCCGCACCGCTCTGCCGCGCCATTGCGCCGGTGTCGATGCGGCAACCCGGAAGGGGTAGCACGGCTCGATCGCGAATACGCCGCTCACCAGGCGCGCCGGACGTGCCGATGCGGCATCCCGTGCGACGGGGGCGCTCGATACACCTCGCCCACCGGTGGAAACGGGCACCTCGTGCACCATCCGCCGTGTGCGATCCACGAACCAGTGGCGTCCTAGAGAGAAGTTCATGATCGCCTGACGCCCGTCCAGTGAATTGCTCGCCCGCAGACCGCGGGAGGACACCTCGACCCGAGCTCGCGACAGCACGGTGTCCTGCAACGTATCGATGATGGTGTGCTCGCCCATCAGATCCGGGATAGCGAACGCCTCGTCCGAGCCATCGGCCAGCACGCCTGACGAGGCGGATGCCAGCAGTGCGATGCACAGGGTGAACGCGCGATGAAGGTGGGGGTCGGACAAGATCGACAGCTCCATGTCGAGGTACTGCGGTGACGGTAGTCGGGCGACCTGTGGCTGGCAATCGGCATCGGGCCGTTCTGTGCGGTGTCGATCAACCCCGTCTTCAGGCACTGTTAATTTCATCGGGTAGCGCACGCAAATGCTGGACGAAGCATCCACGGCGACGTACCGTCGGCGCTGTCGACGGATCGACACGAGAGGAAAGAATGCAACACGTCACCCTGGCGAGCCTGCGGTGCGCTGGCGGTCTGTCCACTGCCGCACAGGCACCCGCGCCGCTCCCGCCCGCGCCCGGAGAACACGACCTGCCGACCGGGCAGGCGCAGACCCGGCTTTACAACGTCGGCGCACGTCGCCTGCTCGTCCTCGAAGACGGTCGCCACATCCGGCTCGATCCGGACGGCGCCCAGGCGCTGCGCGGCCGTTTCGTGGATTCGACCGGCCAATGGCGGCTCTCCGGCAGCCTGGGCCGCTACCGATTGAGCCGACCGGACGGGCGGCAGGAGGTACTCGATTTCACGACCACCGAAACCGATGCCGATGCCGATGCCGAGGATGCGGTGCTGCACTGTCCGGTGGACTGCGACACCACCAGCGTTCCTGCATCGGCCGACTTCGCCGATGGAACCGGCATCGCCGGTGCGGCACGCATCGATCTGCGGCCCGCCTCCTGCCGCAGCTATTTCACCGACTACCCGCCGATCGAGCGCGGCACCCGCATAGAGGCTGCTCTGACCCGACAAGGCGGCATGCCGGGCCTGAGCGCCACGGTGCGCACCTTCCCGCAGGTCGACTGGTACGACGATGCCGAGCTGGTCGTCATGCACAGTCGAGACCTGGCCAGCGATTCGCTCGATGGCACGCGGCATCCGAATGCCCTGTTCGACCAGTTGATGGCCGACGGACAGGCCATCGTCGACGGCGTGGTCGAACGGCTCGCCACCCAGGGGCACATCACCGTCCGGGACGGACTTGCACACACTCGCCTGGAGGCCGAACCCGAACGTCGCGTGGTACTGACGGTCCTGGTGCGCTACGGCCTCGCCTCACCGGCCCAACACGCGCAGATCGCTGCGGCCCGACGAGAACTGGCCCACCGTCACGGCATCGAGCTGCGCATCATCGAGATACCATGACGGGACCCGGATCCGGGCCCCATCGCCCGGGCCGCCCCTTCAGTCAGCGCTTGCGTCGCCTCGCCGCCCGGCGCTTGTGGCGCGGGTGCACCGCGACGATGCGCAGCTTGTTGGCGGGCTTCTCGTCGAGACGCGCCGCACGGGCCAGCCCGGCGATCTCCTCCTCGGCCAGCTCGTGCACCTTGCCGCGTGCCAGCCAGCGCGGCATGGCGATCGGGCCGTACTTGGTCCGGATCAGGCGGCTGACCTGCAGTTCCTGCGATTCCCACAACCGCCGCACCAGCCGGTTGCGGCCCTCTCGCACGCTGACCCGGAACCAGCGATTGGCCACCTCGGTCGAACCCGGCTCCTCCATCAGGCGTTCGAACCGCGCCGGCCCGTCTTCCAGTTCCACCCCGGTGCGCAGCCGGTCCAGCAGCGGATCGTCGATGCGGCCGTTGACGCGCACCGCGTACTGGCGCTCGAAACCGCTGGACGGGTGCATCATGGCGTTGGCCAGCTCACCGTCATTGGTCAGCAACAGCAGGCCGAGCGTGTTCAGGTCCAGCCTGCCGACGCTGATCCAGCGCCCGTGGTGCAGGCGTGGCAGGTCGTCGAACACCGTCGGCCGGCCTTCCGGGTCATCTCGGGTGGTCACCTGGCCGAGCGGCTTGTGATAGACCAGCACGCGACGGGTCTGCCGATCGTCGGCATCGACCTTGTAGAACCGACCCTTGATGGTCAGATCATCCCCCAGACCCGCCCGTTCGCCGAGCGTGGCTACCTGCCCGTTGCGCTTGACCTCGCCGGCCGCGATCCAGCCCTCGACCTCGCGGCGCGAGCCCAGGCCGCTGTTTGCAAGTATCTTCTGGAGCCGTTCTGCCATGCGCCGCAGTGTAGGGAGCCGCCGCGCAAACAGCCAGCCCGGTGTGCACCGACTGTCGTGCCCGATTCGCGAGCTGTCCGGAGGTGTTCGGTCCGGAATACGGCGTCGCTCGACTCCCGTCCTCGAAAGGCACCGCTATCATCGGGTGAGCCCACCGACCCGAAGAGCCGTATGTCCGACGCCCCCTTCATTGCGCTGCGCATCGCGGTGCTTACCGTGTCCGACACCCGCACCGAGGCCGAGGACAGCTCCGGTGGCGCGCTGGTCCAGCAACTGCAGGCGGCCGGGCACCGGTTGGCCGACAAGCGCATCGTGCGCGATGACACGTATGCGATCAGGGCGGCCGTGAGCCAGTGGATCGCCACGCCTGACATCGATGCGGTGCTGAGCACCGGCGGCACCGGCATCACCGGGCGCGACGGCACGCCCGAGGCGGTCGAGCCGCTGCTGGACAAGGTCATCGACGGGTTCGGCGAGCTGTTCCGCGCGCTGTCCTACGAACAGATCGGCACCTCGTCTCTGCAATCGCGCGCACTGGCGGGCGTGGCCAACGCCACCTTCGTGTTCGTGCTGCCGGGTTCCGGCGGTGCCTGCCGACTGGCGTGGGAGAAGCTGATCAGCCAGCAGCTCGACAATCGCACCCGGCCCTGCAACCTGGTGATGCTGATGCCGCGCCTGAACGAGCGCTAGCGCCTCGCCGGCCCGACGCCAGGCTCGGCCGCCTAGCGCCAGCCCTTCGCTTCGCGAATCGTGTCCCAGGCCTTCTGGATGGCCTGAGTACGATCGGTGGCCGAGTCCATCATCTCCTTGGGCAACCCCTGGGAGGCGAGCTTGTCCGGATGGTTGTCGCTGATCTCGCGTCGCCAGGCCGCCTTGGTAGTGGCGCGATCGGCATCCGGAGCGACACCCAGCACGGCGAAGGCATCGGCCAGCGTGGGCTTCGACCGTCCGGGCGAGTGGCGCTGGCCCGCGCCTGAACCTGCGCCGCCGCTCGAACCGGCACCATCGCCGCGCGGGCCCTGCGCCGGCCCACCGGCCTGATGGCGCGACATGCGAGCGATCATCTGGATCTGGCGGAACACCAGTGCAGGCACGCCCAGCAGGCGCGCGATCTCCAGCAGCACCGCCTCCTCGGCCGCATCGAACTCGCCGTCCGCCATCGCCACCTGCATCTGGATTTGCAGGAAGGAGACGAACAGGGCGGTCTGGCCGGGGGCGGTCCGTTCCAGCCGCGCCAGCACCCGTTCGAGCGCGAAGTCCGAGGACTTGCCTTGCTGAAACAGGGCGATGGCGGCGCGCCGACGTGCCGGATCGAGCTGCATGCGCGTCATGATCGCGCTGGCCAGTGCGATCTCGCTCTCGTCGACGCGCCCGTCGGCCTTGGCAACGTGCCCCATCACGCTGAACGTGGCATCGAAGAATGCCTCGCTGGCACCGGCCTCGACCGCCGCGGCACCGCGTCTGCGCGCCCGGCGCCGGGCCGCCGCCACGCCTCCGCTCACGCCACCGCTCTTGCCGAACAGCATCGACAAGGCCGCCCGATCCACCAGGTGACCAACCACCGCTCCCAGGAAGACGCCCAGCAGGTCGCCACCGATCAGGTACCCGCTCAGCGCACCGATCAGCTTGCCGATGATCATGCCGCGCCCCCCGATTCGCTCCCGATCACGGCTCGGGATCCCCTGTCGGCTCCGGCAGGGACGGGCTCCGGAGCAGGCGTGGGTGCCACGCGTGCCGGCATCGCCACGCCGAACAGTGCCAGCAGACTGGTCGCATAGCTGCCCGGTGGCAGCGAAAAGACGAATGTCAGGCGGGCCGCGTGCGCCTCGAACGTCACCTGCAGATCGGGCACCGCCACGCGCAGTGCGCGGCGGGCCTGGTCCACGCCCGCAGCAGCGAGTGCCTCGACCAGCGCCGATTCGTCCCGCAGCCACCCGGCTTCCAGCGCGGCACATTCCCCGGTCGCCATCGATGCGCCGCGCCCGGGCAACGGCCCGGTCGGCGAGACGTCCAGCGTCCGCAACCGTTCGGCGATGGTCGCATCGCCGGCCTCGTGCACGAACAGCGAGCGCGACCCGCTCAGCATGGCCGGCTCGCCGGGCAGCAAGCGGTGCCAGTCGTCGCGCTCGATGCGCGCATCCAGCACCCGGTTGAACAGGTGCGAGCGCGCAGCGGACAGCAGCAGACCGCGCCGGCGGCGCGTCACCCGCCGCGAGCGTCGTCCGAGCAGCATCTCGCGCGCGGCGCGCACGGTCTCCGCGCCGCGCCCGAACCGCTGCTCGCCGTATCGGTTCGGCAAGCCGAGAGTACGCACCGCCTCGATGCGGCGCTGCAGGGCCGCGCCATCGATCGGACCGCCCTCCGCGTCGACCGGATCACCGAGCTCGCCGGGGCCCTGGACATCGTGCAGCACGATGCGGAAGGCGTTGCCGCTGTGGGCACCGATGCGCAGCTTGCGCGAATGTCGCGCGGCGCGGACCACCCTCAAGGCGCCCGGTTCGGCCTGCGACTCGAGCGCGCGCAGGCACGCTTCGGGAACGTCGCTTTCATGCTCGGTACCGACCGGGGTGCGCACGCTGAACCACTGCCGCGTCAGCGCGTGCCGATCCTTCAGACCGGCGTGGCCGATGTCGCGTTCACCGCAGCCGAAGACCGCGGCCAGGGCATCACGCACCGCCCAGGTGTCCAGACCGCGCTTCTCCACGTGCAGCCACAGGTGCTCGCCGTGACCGTGCGGTGTGATCTCCATGTGCTCGTGCACCACGAAATCCTCGGGTGCGCGCTTGAGCACGGCGCGGAACAGCGCCTCGCCGAACGGGCTCTTGCTACCATCGCTTCGCTGACCCAACTGCGCCTCCGACGCCTTCGACATGCCCGACTTCTCTCGCCTGTCCGCCGACGATGCCCGCGACATGATCGATGCGGGGCGTGCCGCCGTGCTGGACATCCGCGACGAGCAGAGCTTCGCCGCCGGCCGCATCACCGATGCCCTGCATGCCGACAATGCCTCCATTCCCGCCTTCGTCGCCGCGCACCCACCGACGGCGCCGGTGATCGTGTGCTGCTACCACGGGCATTCCAGCCAACAGGCAGCGGCCTGGCTCGCCGCCCAGGGGCTGCACGAAGTCTACAGCCTGGACGGTGGCTTCACCGAATGGGCGCAGCGCTTCCCGGACGATATCGACGCCGACTGATCGTGCCCGGGCGTGTTCGTGGGCGCCCGGTAACAATGGCCCGACGCTCGGCATTCCCGAGCGCACTGATCGAGAATGGCGATGCGGCCGCGCGCTGCGTCACACTGTCGGTCACACAGGGGGGCCCGGCGCATCCTTGAAGGGTGCTTCGCGCGTACGCGCCTTGCATGCCGAACCCTTCCGTCCGCGCCGTACCCCAGGAGCTGTACCCATCCTCGAACGCCCCGCCAGCCGACCGCTCGCCCGAACCGGGCACCGGGCCTCCGTGTTCGCGCTGGCAGCCACGCTGGCGGCAGCGCTGCTGTCCGGGCAGGTGGCGGGCCAATCGACCAGCCAGCCGGCGAGCGATTCCACCGACGAGGCCACGAGCCGGGCCGCGGACGTGGCGGCAGGCGAGGCCGCCGCTGAATCCAGGCCCGCCGTCAACCTCGCCAAACTGCGGATCGACGGCTTGCCGGAGCAGCTCGAGGAGAACGTGCGCATCTACGTCGGCAAGCTGCCGGAGGCGAACGAGCGGGCGATCCGGCGTTTCAAGCGTGATCTGGTCGAGCGTACTCGCATCGCCCTGTCCGCCCTTGGCTACTACGCGGCCGACATCGAGGTGGACAGCACGCTGGAGGGCGATGTCGGCACCATCATCATCACCGCGATGCCGAACGACCCGGTGCGCGTGCGCACCATCGACCTGCAGATCGACGGGCCGGCGCGCCAGGACCCGCAGTTCATGTCGGTCATCCGCAGGATTCCGCTGCAGCGCAACGAGGTGTTCCTGTCCGGTGACTACGAGGGCACCAAGGGACTGCTGCTCGATCGGGCGCAGGATCTGGGCTATTTCGATCTGACGTTCTCTCTGGCACGGGTGCGAGTCAGCCGCGAACAGCTGGGCGCGACCATCCGCCTGCACGTCGACAGCGGGCCGCGCTTCACCTTCGGCAACGTGCTGTTCGACCAGGACGCCTTCACCGAAGGTTTCCTGGAGCGCTGGCTGACCTTCGAGCCCGGCGATCCGTTCACCACCGATGCCATCGCCGAGGTGACGCAGAACCTGCGTCGCAGCGGCTATTTCGACAGCGTGCGGGTGATTCCGCTGCGCGACGAGCGCTACGGTGCCACGGTGCCGGTGCGCATCACGCTGGTGAAGAAGCAGAGCAATCTGGTCGGCCTGGGGGTCGGCTTCGCCACCGACATCGGCCCGCGCGTGAGCCTGTCCTGGGAGAAGCCGCTGATCAACCGCCAGGGCCACTCGGCCGAGGCCAACCTGGAACTGTCCGCCCCGCGCCAGAGCCTGGGTGTCGGCTACCGCATACCGCGCCGCGACCAGCCGCTAACCAACTACTGGGGGGTTGAGTTCGGCGTCCTGCGCGAGGAATTCGACGAGAGCGAAACGGAGACGCTCAAGTCGACGCTGAACTTCCAGCGCGTGACGCTGACCGAGCACGACTTCATCCAGTCGCTGTTCCTGCGCTGGGAACGAGAGGAATCGACCGTGGCGGGGGTGGAGAACCTGACCGACCTGGTCCTGCCGGGCGTCAGCTACACCCGCTCGCGTCGCAAGGGCACCCCGTTCATCGACTGGGGCCAGAGCGAGACCTTCTCCGTGTACGGCGGCAGCGACCAGGCCTTGTCGAGCATCGACTTCTTCAAGGTGACCGCCGAGTTCCGCTACCTGCGCGGCTTCCTGGAACGCAACACCTTCATCGGCGCCCTGCAGCTGGGCTGGATCGAATCGAACGATTTCGATCGCGTACCGGCCTCGCAGCGGTTCTTCGCGGGCGGCGACCGCAGCGTGCGCGGTTTCCAGTTCCGCGACATCAGCCCGCGCAACCTGGAGGGCGATCCGGTCGGCGGTCGCTACCTGGAAGTGGCCACGCTGGAATACAACTACCGCTTCCTGGACGCCTGGAGCGCCGCCACATTCGTCGACGTGGGACGAGCGTTCAACAACTACGACACCGCCTACAGCGCCGGTGCCGGCGTGGGCATCCGCTGGCAATCGCCGGTCGGGCCGTTCCGCATCGACATCGCCACCCCCATCAGCGACGGCGATGGCGACGATATCCGCTTCCACCTGTCGCTGGGTCCGGACTTGTAACAGGACGGCTTCGATGAAACGCGTGTTCAAGTGGTTGCTGATCCTGCTGGCGGTGCCGTTGGTGCTGCTGGCCCTGGTGCTGGGCATCGTCTTCTTCGTCGCCGGTACCGACAAGGGTTTTTCGATGGCGGCGCGCGAGGCGGCCAAGCGTGTGCCGGGGCTGGAACTGGGCGGCGTCGGCGGCAATCTGCTGTCCGGCATCGCCGGTGACAGCATCGGCTTCGAGAACGACGCGTTCGACATCGATGTCAGCGGG
>JAUKWC010043733.1:0-11205 GCA_032356245.1 Endocladia muricata | reverse complement strand
CTGAGCAAATCAGAAATATTACTGGCTTTATCTTTAAATTCAAAATCAATTCCTTCGCGTACTTCACTCCCAAAAGCGTATTCTTTTACTTCGTAATCCGCTTTCAGTGCGGTACTCAAATCCGTAAAATCCTGCTGGTATTTTGTTTTTTCTTCCGGCGACATTTCTGCCAAAATAGATTCCGACACATCCTGTGCCAGCACGACTACGGGTTTTTTGGTTTCGGTCAGAACGGATTTGAGCAATGGAGATAATAATAGAATTGCAATAGCTCCCACGGTTAAAAACCGTAAGATGCCCAGTATCCAGCTGATGGTCGAGGTTTTTTCCGGAAAAGATTTGTTCTTAAAATAGAGGACAAAAGCGAATACCAGTCCTACTAAAAGACATAATAAAAGGTACCAGGAAGGGTATGGAAAACTCAGGTTATTCATGTATTCAGGTTGCGTATATCTCCAAGCCAAAGTGGCTTGGCCGTTACTTAATCGGCAAATTTAACCGATTTTAGGGAAGCAGATGGTAGGATTCATCCTACCATCTGCAATATTACCTACTATTTACGCAAAATCAGCTCAACTTGTTTTGTTTTGGCACTGATTGTGCAGTATTTATCAAAAATCTTTCTAATATGAAATTTATCCTGTTTTCCTTAGTTATTCTTCTAAATCTGACGAATTTGATCGGTCAGAATAACGATCTGGTAAAGATGCCTGAGCTGGCACAAAAAATCACCTACCTTTCCGATAAATACGAAGGTATTCGCGATCAAAAGAACGAAATGTTACTCAAATTTAAGCCGGCTTCGCCTGAGATCAAAGATCTGGATGCCCGGCTGGAGGATCAGATTAAAATAAATTATGCCGCCGCAAAAAAAATGATGGATGCCAACGGATTTCCAAATCACGATATGGTAGGCCAGGAAGCAACGCACAAATTCTGGATGATGGTGCAGCACATGGATCAATATCCCGATTTTCAGATGCTGGTCCTCAGAGGAATGGCGGGCGCAGTAGACGAAAATAAGGCAGAATGGATAGATTTTGCCTATCTGACCGACCGGGTTCTGCTCAATCAGCAACGTCCCCAACATTACGGTACCCAGGTCTACTACGATCAGGAAGCAAAAACTTATAAACCACATCCGGTAGATGATCTTACCCGTACCAATGAACGTCGGGCTGAACTGGGATTACCACCATTGGATGATTTTTTGGCCAACACCAACGAAAAATACAAAGGGGCTATTCATCAGCAACCTACTAAAAATGAGGGGCAGTTCGAACGGGTTCCAAGCGCAGATTCACCGGGTGGGACGCGAAGGGTTAGAAATTTTTGAGAAGGTTGAAAATGTTGAAACGCTTCGCTTGTTGAATCGTTGAATCGTTGAGAATGCGGGTTGGTTTTCTTTTATTGCGGTTCTATATGTTGATAGAGCGGTAATTTTTTCAATTAAGAAATTTTTCGTCAATATTCGCTAGTTAGCCTGTTTGCTAGTTTGCTTCCTTCTATCGTAAAATACATTTGAAGAGAGCCAACCAGCCAACTGGCTAATAGCTAACTAGCAAAAAAGGTAACTTACTATAAGCAATCAATGAACATCTTTTAAGCTCTTATAAAAGTTATCGCACTATTGACTTAGAAAACAGGTACTAATTAAATTTAGTACCTGTTTTCTACTAAATAGGCTAACCTTGTCGTTATAATTATCGTTAGACAAATCGTATTCTGTTTTTTTTGTGGAATATTGGTAATTTGTACCGTACGGATTTCTTTTTAAAAAAATAATGACAATGAAAAAGTTCTTACTCATTTTTGGTGCGCTTTTCTTTTTGAGTGCACCCGCCATGGCGGCTTATATTCTTTTACCGATGGATTCGGAACAAAAGGATCATCTCAAAGCCTACGGAATTACGTACTGGATTTTAAATAATAAAATGGAGGCCCACTGGCTGCTTAACTACCGGGGAGGAAGTTTTGCTTTCCGGCACAACGCACTTTTTGAGAAAGAGTGTAAAATCAGAAATGTTAGTTACCAGATTATTCCCGACGCCAAGTTTAATAAAATATTATTGGAAATTGCCAATCCGGAAGTTAATATGGATGCTATAAAATTGGAGGTAGCGCCCAAGATTGCCGTCTATACGCCGGAGGAAAATGCCAAGGGTGAAAAGATTCAACCCTGGGATGATGCGGTAACCATGGTCCTGACTTACGCCGAGATTCCCTATGATGTGGTGTACGATACGCAAGTATTGAATGACGAACTGGCCGAATACGACTGGCTGCATTTACACCACGAGGATTTTACGGGACAATACGGTCGCTTTTACCGTTCCTTTCATACGCAGAACTGGTACAAAGAAAACGTCAAAAAAATGGAAGCACTGGCCAAAGAAAATGGCTTTAAAAAAGTGTCGCAATTAAAACTGGCGGTGGTCAAAAAAATTAAAGAGTATGTGCTGGGTGGTGGCTTTATGTTTGCGATGTGTTCGGCCACGGATACGTACGATATTG
Organism: Endocladia muricata; assembly: GCA_032356245.1. NCBI lineage: Eukaryota > Rhodophyta > Florideophyceae > Gigartinales > Endocladiaceae > Endocladia > Endocladia muricata. The sequence continues at coordinate 8,691 of JAUKWC010043733.1, read as the reverse complement.
CACTGGCGGCAGAAGGGCTGGATATTTGCGAAAGCATGTACGACGGTGATCCGGCTGACCCTACCGCACAATCTAAATTGGATTTTTCCAAAACGTTTGCTTTTGAGAATTTTGAGCTGATGAAAAATCCGCTGATTTACGAATACTCAACGATTGACCACAGCGTTTCCCGACGGGTAACGCCACAGACCGATTACTTTACGTTGTTTGATTTCTCGGCCAAATGGGATCCGGTTCCGACGATGCTGACGCAATGTCATACGCGTACGGTGAAGGGCTTTATGGGACAAACGACGGCTTATTTGCGTAATCAGGTAAAGGCGGATGTACTCGTTCTCGGTGAAAATAAACCGGCCAACGAATTACGGTATATTCACAACGCGTACGGAGAAGGTTTCTTTACTTTTTACGGGGGTCACGACCCGGAAGATTACAAACATTTTGTAAACGATCCGGAAACGGATTTAAGTTTACATCCCAAGTCACCGGGATATCGGTTGATCTTGAATAATGTATTGTTTCCGGCGGCGAAAAAGAAGAAAAGGAAGACGTAAGGAATATTGAATGTTGGATGCTGAATATTGATTTTCTCTTAATGACTGCCCTTTTACTTTTTCATAAAACACTATACTTACGAATAAAGCAACTGCCAGTTCCTGATGAAAAATCTCCGCGATTGCGGGCCATTCAAAATTCAATATTGAACATCCATTATTGAATATTCATTCCCGCACATCCATTATTGAATATTCAAAAACAGAGGGCCTTTTATTTAAACAAAGTTTAAATAAAAGGCCATTTGTTTTTTACGCCTCACCCCGCGCCGGATATTTCTTCTCCGTCACAAATTTGATGGCACCGATAATTTCTCTGATCGGTGGTCGGGCGAAGGGCATGGTTTGGATGGAGGAAGCGTACAGCTTACCGTTGGATTTGATGATGAATACCCCGGGTTCGATAAAATGTTCGGGTTCTTCTTTGATTCCTTTAGAAATAAATAATCCCCATTTTCGGGCTTCTTCGATGGGAAATTCAAATCCTACGGGTAGTCCGTCGATGTTCCACTCCTGGTAAGTTTTTTTGGCGATCTCTTCGGTATCGGAGCTGATGGCTACTACGTGAACGCCCATATTTTTGAGGTCATCCAGTCTTTTATGAATATCTTGCAGATAGTCTTTACATTTGGGACAGTGTAATCCACGGTAAAAAACGACGAGGGTAAAACTTTCGGGTGTTTGCTTGGATAATTCCCACTTGGTATCATTGACCAGGTCTACGGTCAGTTCGGGTGTTTGCTGTCTTGGTTTTAACATTATTTACTTTTTTTATTAAAAAATTATAACGCTATAACCAGTTAGAAAAGTAAATTGTTCTTCCATTGCTAACTGTTTTTTCAGAAACAATACTAAGGCGTTATTTAAGGAACGTTCCACGATTATTAACAAAAAATAGTACAATTTTGTAAAATAACTTTAAAAATTGCTTGCTCTAAATAAATACTAAGCAAACCAGCGAAGATCAGGTAACTTTTTTATTGGACGGGCGTCCTAAAACATTTCAAGCCAATGAGATAAAATCCTACTTTAAGAAAAGCAGAAAACACCATATCTTTATTCGGGCGGACAACCAACATAAATTAGCGCGGATCATTGTACGCGGCCCTTACAAGCTGGCGCAGGGTTTTACGGCCGGAGGAACAGAAAAATTCTACCTTCAGGTTAACCGGGAATGGATCAATCTGGATACACATATTTATGATTTAGCTACCTTTTTACCGACTGTACTGCCCGACTTTCAAAAAGCAGTTTCTAACAAAAATATTTTTTATAATTTCCCGTCTCTTGGTACTGCAATATCAAAATACAATATCTACAAGGATCCGAATTACAGCCCCTTTCCGGTTCCGGGTTATAGCAAAAAATCGCAAATAGGACTTTCTGCTTCGGTAGGCCGCGGCTCTCTGTCGGTCAATAATCTGGAAGATGACTTTAGTAATGCTACTAGTTTTAATGTAGGAGTACATTTTAAAATAAGGGATAGCCGTCAGCTCAGTTTAAAAATTCTGCTGGAATATGCGGCCAGCAATTGGGAAAACGACGAACTGAAAGTAACATTAAATAGAATCAATCTATCTTCGTTAGCCACCTTTGATCTGATAAGGTCGACGCGACTCTATGGTTTATCAATCGCTGCCGGACCGGTTTTTATTTTTGATACGAATTCAAAGATAGAAGATACCACCGTTTTTCCCGACGAAATTCCCGGGTTGCGTACCATAAATCTGGGCTTTGATCTTCAGCTGTTGGGCCATCTCGGAAGAAAGCTGGAATTATTCGCCTCTTATCAATTTAATCCTTCCCTCAAAACAAAAGAAGGTGTCAGATTCAATCAAGTATACGGCCTGATCATAAATAACATCAGAGGCGGTCTGACCTTTTATCTGAATTAAAAAGGATATCCCACCGCCAGGTTATAATTAAAATCTTTGAATTGCAGTTTTCGCCAGTCGCGATTGATCCAGAAATCTCCATCCTCGTCCGGAAATGGATTACGAAATTTGATGGCGGCGTCGAGTCGTAAAACAAAGTAAGAAAAATCCAACCTTAATCCGGTTCCGCCTCCGACCGCAATTTGCTTTAAAAAATTACGGCCAATCAAATTGGCAGGATCCGCAGGATCGGGACGTGGACGCCAGGAAAGTTGAGAACCTTTTCGGTTTTCGTCGTAGCCAATCGTCCAGACATTTCCCGCATCCACGAAGAAGGCACTCTCGATGGTATAACCAAAGATCCGAATGATGTTAAAACGGTACTCCGCGCTCATCTCCAGAGAAAAATCGCCAGACTGGAAGAAAGGAACGTTGATCATACTGGGCTGTGTAAAAATCGGATCTACGTATTCGCCGGGGCCAAGTTCTCTGATCCGCCAGGCGCGAACACTATTGGGACCTCCGATGAAAAACTGTTTTCCGTAAGGAACTTCCTCTGAAAACCCATAGTTGAATGCTACCCCGGAACTGAGCCGAACGGCCAGCGATTGATCATCTTTAAAGTATTTAAACCAGCGAACATCCGCTTCCGTTCTGATGTACTGAGCGTACTTCACACCGTTGAAAAAAGTAAATGTGTTTTCATTTTTTGAAATAGCATTACTAATTTTATTTGCTAAAAACACCTCTCCCCCCGATAGTTCAAAATTTCCACGAAAATAAAAAGAAGCATTATTTTTATTAATCTTTCCGTTATGCGTATACGTAAAATCCCGAAACAAAAAGCCGGTTAACAATTGATTATCGACACTCCGCTGTAAAAAAGGATTATTTTGTTCAATGGCTAAGAATCCGGAATCTTTATCTACCAATACCAAATTAATTCCAATTTGATTGAGCTGAAAACGGTGTTGCGAACTACGTTGCAGATCGTATCCGTAAGAAGTATTAAAGGAACTGGTTTCCCAAAAATTAAAAATCGAAAGATTTTCGTAATTGAGAGACAGCCTTGATTTAGCTTTGTCCTTCAGATCGCTGTAAAAATTTTCGCTTATTAAACCCAACGACCGCAGTCCTCTCCAGGTGCGTAATACGTCTACCAGACGGGGAAAATAAAGATCATTCAACAAACTAACATCCCTCGAATATAATAAAGTATCTCTGTTGACCGCAGCGATATCGAACTCAAAACCAAGACGGGCCCGCGAAGTAAACAGGGCCGCATTTTTAAATAAATTACGGTTACGATAATTTACACTAGCCGATACACCGATCAAATTAGCATTCTGACGGCTGTAGGTAGAATTATTTAATTCTAAATCGCCTCCAATGGACATCCGGCGATTGGGATAGAGAAAGACGGCAAAATTCAGAATGCCCGGGTTATCCGGATCTATTTTTTCTAAAATATTGACGTCTTTAATAATCGCTAAATTTCTCAATTGCCGGACCGATTTCAGGAAGTTTTCCTCCCGGTACACTTCTCCCGGACGAAGGAATATAGATTTTAAAATATTCTGGGCCTTAATTTTACGAGGAACATCTTTATCAAAAATAAAATAGACGCCCTCCACCTCCACCGTGTCGCGCGCGCGGACCAGCGACCCCGCCTTGACGTAATATGGATCAACGTATACGGTTCCGATGTGATATTTTCGGTGAAACCCAGTTTCGGGTGGAACCAGAACGTCATAGTATACTACCACTTTATTTCCTTTTGGCAAACCTCTCGGCTTGATAAAGTTTGCTTCAAAATAAGCGTAGCCCCGATTTTGCAGGGCGTCGGTAATCCGTTTGGATTCGGCATTAAAAAGTACATCGCTGACGGGACGTCCGGGTACCAATTGGGTATTGGCGGATAAATCGTTTAATAGAATCTGAATGGCCGAATCGGGAGAATAGAAATAAACGCTGTCAATGATGTATTGCTTTCCCGGTTTGACAATGTACTGTGCGCGGGTATCTTTTTTACGCGTATAACTGGTATCCCGAACCGTCGCATCTTTATATCCTTTATTTTGCAGATAGAAGGCCATCGTTTTTGCGGTCGTTCTACCAACTGCGGGTCGGTATATGGCGGGTCTTTCGACGACCGATTTTCGCAACCAGTTTTTAAATTTGGAGGTATCCCCTTCTTCGTCCGTGGCGTAGTACAATCGGGTATCAAGATGTAAACCTAAGAGCGATTCGTTGGGTACCTGTTTATAATTTCCGGCCAGGTCCGTCTTTAGCTGCGCTTTTTCTTTACGCCTTAATTCCGTTTCTTCGATGACTATTTCATTCTTTTTCAGACGAGTTTCCCCTTCCGCTAATTTTCCGTAAGGAAAGCATCCGGCAAAACCCCACAGCAGCAGAACCAAAAAAAATAAGTACCTTAAACCCTTCGTTTTTCCCACAAAAATCTGTGTTATAGAATTTGATAATTAATAAAAATGCTTTCAAAAAAGAACGAACAATACCTCAGATCATTGGCGCTCAAGAAGTTTCGTCAAAAATATAATAATTTTATTATCGAAGGAGATAAAATGGTCCGTGAATTATTGATCCACGCTCCCCGGCAGATTGAGCGTATTTTCGCCCATTCCGACTGGATGATCCAAAACGGGTCTGCTCTCCAGAATACTAAAATACCCGTAGAAGAATTGAACGACCGGGAACTCAAAAAAATTTCCTCGCTGAAAACACCCCATCAGGTAATTGCCGTGGCAAAACAATGGGAACCAGATTTTCAACCCGCCCAGCTCAAAGGTAGCCTGTCGTTATACCTGGATGGCATCCAGAATCCGGGGAATATGGGAACTATTTTACGAACCGCAGACTGGTTTGGCATCGACTGGGTAATTTGTTCTCCGGACTCCGTGGATCGATTTAGTCCAAAGGTGGTACAAGCTACCATGGGGGCACTATTCAGTGTAAAATGTGTCCGTAGAAAAATAGAAGATTTGGCACTGAAAAAATTGAATTTACCAATATATGGTGCTATCTTGAAGGGAGAAAATTTATTTCGTACTTCCCTGAAATCTGACGGCCTGATCGTCATCGGAAACGAAGGTAAGGGCATCCGGTCTGAGATTCTCCCCTTTGTAGATCACCCCGTTTCTATTCCCGCTCACAAACAGACCCGCGGTACCGAGTCACTCAACGCGGCGATTGCTACGGCGATTATTTGTGCTGCGTTCAGAAGCAAGGGATAGGGGATATTGAATGTCGGATTTTGAATTTTGATTTGATTGATCTAACTTCCCCTGCCAAAACTTACATCATGTTAAAACAACCATTAGATTACCAGCCCAAAATAGAAGAAGTCAGTCCGGAAGTGGATCATTTGAGAAAGATGGGACATATTCTGGAAATAGCCCCGATTCTGATTCTGAGTATTGGGATGTTTATGCAAATACAAGGATTACCCTATTGGCGCCCGGTCATCTTATTAGGTGGCGGAATTTCGGTGGCCATTTATACCATTTATTCTTATTTTATGTTTCGGGTAGAACGGTATACTACGGTCGAATTTACGTTGAGTTTGATTTCGGCGGTATTATTTCCGGTGGGAATCAGCGGATTGGTATTTCCGGAGATTGCGGAAAATTTTGATTTTATGACGTATTGTATTTACGGATGCGTCGCTTTATTTGCGATCAGTATATTGCTTTTTGTTATAAATATTACCGATAAGCGGGCGAGTATTTTTTACCGGAGTTTGATTGCACGGGTATTGGTATTTGGGGCGATTTTGTTGCGGTTGTGGTATTAAGAGAGGCGGATCGGTAGTTGGTACAGAGGCAGCGATTTTTTATTTTTTTATGGAAAGCACTGGTTAATTTTTACTTACGTTATAAAATACTGTTCAGCATTTCTTGAATTTCGCATCGTCCATTAAGCGCTCGTCAAGTTCCCACATTTTCAAAGCCTCCATTATTTTTGGTTTTAAGTACTCACAAATATCGTAAGTCCTGACCATGATAATAACGGATTGCTCCATGAGCTTAGTTCGGATATTCCCTTTGAAACAATTTCACATTCTTTCGGGAAAAAAATTCCTCTGGTTGCACTTGAGCCGCATGGATCATAGTCATAGTGACTGCCCAGTATTTACAGGAATCCAATACGGCATCGTTGGGTTCTACAAATGGAAAATTATACGCCTCAGAATAACTTACCAGATCTTTAAAATTCTTTTTAATTAAAACCGCTCTTTTTGCTTTATCCGCTTTAAATTCTACCATATTTGATTTATCCGTATTAACAAAGCTTTGATCGGCTGTATAGATAGAACAATAATCCAAGTCTTTAACATTATCACTACATCCAAATAATATGAGTAGTATACCTAAAAGTGGCAAAAAACAAATCAATTTCATAACTTATATTTTAAGCTAAGGTAACTAAAATATTTCAAAAAAAAACGCCGGCCTCCCAAGAAGCCGGCGCTGCACACACAACACGTTTTAAATAAAAATATCTTATCGCAGGACAGTTACATCTCCTTTATAGGTTTTAGTATACCCATCCACAAACTCAATTTCAAAATGGTAGACAAAGACGCCGGAACCAACGGGCTGAGTTTTAAACATCCCATCCCATCCGTGAGACGCATCGTCGGTTTGGAAGTTTTCGTCTGAGAAAACCAGTGCCCCCCAACGGTTAAACACTTTTAGATTTTTTACCCGTGCCACCTCCGGCCCTCCGTAGATCATAAAGACGTCGTTATTACCGTCTTGATTGGGTGAGAAAGCATTAGGTACGTATACCGCCCGTTCTTTTTTAACATTCACTACGAATACTTCGGTGGTACTACAACCACTGGGCGTGACAACCGTCAATCGGTACTGGGCGGTGTTAAGCGGCTGCAGACTTTGAATTAAACAGCTATCGCAGAATAAAGAGTCCCCCATTACCTCCCAGATAAAGGTATCAATGGGTAGATTAAACTGCGGATCAATTTCCAACATATCTCCCAGATTAATTTGTTCCGGCAGTCCCAGGTCAAGGGATAAATCTTCCGGACTGGTGATGTTAACCGTACTGGTAGTCTCACATCCGTTGGCATCCTGTACCAATACCTGATACTGTCCGGGCGGCAGACGGAAGTATCGGTTTTGATCGCTCAGCGGGCCTTCATTTAAGGCGGTAAGGTAAGGTGCCGTTCCACCGATAATGGTATCGATAATAATTTGTCCATCCTCTTCTCCGAAACATTTCGGATCAATGGTTTCCAAAACGATATCGATTTGATCCAGAATGGTTTGTATAATTATCAAACTGTCACAGCCCAGATAATTTTCCATAAAAGAAGTGTCGCTCATCAATTCCGCCGGATCACAGGTCGTGGTTATTATCCTGGAAACGGACGGAGCAATATAGGACGTGTTAGTAACTAAAATACTATCACAACCAAATTGGTTAATAAACGTGTCTCTTACTTCTCCGGCAATCGCCAAATCGCAAGTGGTCAATTCTATGGTTTCCACAGAAGACGGTAACAGCTCCGTAATCGTTATAATTATACTATCGCAGCCAAAGCTATTCGTTAGCGGCTGTCTTACCAATCCGGTATCCAATGGATTACAGGAAGTCAAGTTTATGAAAACCGTATCGGAAGGTAGTAAGGTAGTGTTGGTAATGATGGTTCTCTCCTGACCACTACTGGTAGTTACGGTCGAAGTATCAATACCAACTAATAACGGATCACAGCTGGTATCCATGATTAGAACGGTATCCGTAGTACAATCCATCAGGCTCACATTAGTAAAAATCAGAGAATCACAACCAGCAAGATTAGTTAGTTCTTCTACAAATATTCCCGTATCCAATGGATTGCAAGAGGATACGAATATCTCCGTCGTATCACTTAGTAAGTATTCTACCGTTTCAATTACAATGGAATCGCAACCGTCTATATTCGTAAAGTCGTTGACAAAAATTCCGGTATCCAACGGATTACAAGACGTAGCAAATATCTCCGTCGTATCACTTAGTAAGTATTCTACCGTTTCGATTACAATGGAATCACAGCCGTCTATATTCGTAAAGTCGTTGACAAAAATTCCGGTATCCAATGGATTGCAAGAGGATGCGAATATCTCCGTTGTATCACTTAATAAGTATTCTACCGTTTCAATTACGATGGAATCGCAACCGTCTATATTCGTAAAGTCGTTGACAAAAATTCCGGTATCCAACGGATTACAAGACGTAGCAAA